>NMRB01000302.1:89097-139466 GCA_002633025.1 Notospermus geniculatus | reverse complement strand
GAGAGGGACTTGGGGAGGGAAATATCACAAGAGCAAGATTGTGGGAGAACCATCACACACGAACATGCAGACAACTCCCCAGTTACGGGAAGTTCATCAGAGCCTTTCGTCCCCAAGGCAAATCATTCGAATTTTGTCCTCAAGACCGACTTTCAGAGCAGATAATTGTCCTGACCTCAGAGGAATGGACTCCCTCGGGCATACAGATGTGACCCAGAGAAAGCGGGGGCCCACCCAACCATTCTAAGAATTTATGGTCAACTGCAATATTTTTTCTGACTTCCTGAAATCATCCTGGTTTATACCACCTTGGAAGATAACACTAAACAACAGAAATGATTTAGTGTAACAAAATAGTATTTTGTTCGCATCTCTTCATACAATATGTTAGCACTTGAAATCTCACAAACTCTCGTTGATAAAGGAAATCTCTGTAATAAATGCAATATAAATATACTGTACCTTCAAATGTCTTCGAGAATGGAAAAATGTGTAAACAGAACAAGGCCTATGGAAAACATTTTGACAACAAGCGAATCCTACAATCAATTTATAGTGTCCCATTGACCTCAGAAAAAAGCAGTGCTACTTAACTTTTGATTACCCATCACCAAGCAGCAACCGTGCACTTGGAAAAAAACTGAAGTTTAGGCCTACTAATGCCAGGGTTGAGGGTAGGCCTATTACCTTGCCTTTTGGCAACAAGTTGATTTACTCTGTAGCCAAATAACCCCACTGCCACTGGTAAACAATAACGCCCCACAAACAAAGAGTTTGGTGATATTTACAACAAAGAACAGGAACTCATGCATGCCTACCAATATGGTGACAAAAATAACTATTGAATGGTCTCATTCCAGTGAAAGCATCTATGTTATCGGGCAACCAACCAATACTTCAATTATGGACAAGCAACTGGGTCTTTGGAGTCTCATTCTCAACTACCATGTGAAGTGTTCTCAGCCAAAATTGTTTCCAAGTCAAAACCATGTTACCTTACATCAGCAGTCTTTCTAAATCTACAATGCTTATCAGCAATCTTTCTAAATCCGTGGTAACTTTTTATCAGCAGAGCTGTTGGACAAGAATAACAAATGCCTCATGATGAAAATCAAATTCATGCGTCCATCTTGGGTCAACATGTCAAATGCTTTGGTGTAATAGATCGTTCCTATTCTTCTAGCTGGTGTTTGAGGCCTGTGCTCCTGTACTTCTTTGAAGTCTTTATGTTTGATGTCCAAGCACGTCAGTCTCACCTGAAAGTGAAAAACAAAACAAGCTGGGTGGCGACAGGGGTTCGCTATGTCGAATAAACATGAAGGGGAGAAGGCAGGAATTAAGGAATGTGGAGGAAGTGATGACTGTAGGCCTATGATGGACTGGATAGGCCCAATACATGTTTTACATGCATTCCCATGCGAAATACAACGCAAGATCATTAAAATACACGATAAAAAAATCCAGAAAGGTAAAAGAAGNGGGCATACAGATGCGACCCAGAGAAAGCGGGGGCCCACCCAACCATTCTAAGAATTTATGGTCAACTGCAATATTTTTTCTGACTTCCTGAAATCATCCTGGTTTATACCACCTTGGAAGATAACACTAAACAACAGACAATGATTTAGTGTAACAAAATAGTATTTTGTTTGCATCTCTTCATACAATATGTTAGCACTTGAAATCTCACAAACTCTCGTTGATAAAGGAAATCTCTGTAATAAATGCAATATAAATATACGGTACCTTCAAAATTTAACATTTAATGTCTTCGAGAATGGAAAAATGTGTAAACAGAACAAGGCCTATGGAAAACATTTTGACAACAAGCGAATCCTACAATCAATTTTTATAGTGTCCCATTGACCTCAGAAAAAAGCAGTGCTACTTAACTTTTGATTACCCATCACCAAGCAGCAACCGTGCACTTGGAAAAAAACTGAAGTTTAGGCCTACTAATGCCAGGGTTGAGGGTAGGCCTATTACCTTGCCTTTTGGCAACACTAAGTTGATTTACTCTGTAGCCAAATAACCCCACTGCCACTGGTAAACAATAACGCCCCACAAACAAAGAGTTTGGTGATATTTACAACAAATTTTGATTACCCATCACCAAGCAGCAACCGTGCACTTGGAAAAAAACTGAAGTTTAGGCCTACTAATGCCAGGGTTGAGGGTAGGCCTATTACTGGTACCTTGCCTTTTGGCAACAAGTTGATTTACTCTGTAGCCAAATAACCCCACTGCCACTGGTAAACAATAACGCCCCACAAACAAATTGAGTTTGGTGATATTTACAACAAAGAACAGGAACTCATGCAGGCCTACCACTATGGTGACGAAAATAACTATTGAATGGTCTCATTCCAGTGAAAGCATCTATGTTATCGGGCAACCAACCAATACTTCAATTATGGACAAGCAACTGGGTCTTTGGACTCTCATTCTCAACTACCATGTGAAGTGTTCCCAGCCAAAATTCTTTCCAAGTCAAAACCACAATGCTTTATCAGCAATTTTTCTAAATCCGTGGTAACTTTTTATCAGCAGAGCTGTTGGACAAGAATAACAAATGCCTCATGATGAAAATCAAATTCATGCGTCCATCTTGGGTCAACATGTCAAATGCTTTGGTGTAATAGATCGTTCCTATTCTCTTAGCTGGTGTTTGAGGCCTGTGCTCCTGTACTTCTTTGAAGTCTTGATGTTTGATGTCCAAACATGTCAGTCTCACCTGAAAGTGAAAGACAAAATATAGGTCATTTAAATCAGACAAGCGTAACAGTTATGCGCCCATCCTCCCATAGTACCACTAAATGTATTTGATGTCTATGGTAAATTATCTCATCCACAGGCATGTGAGGGATGATGCAGTGGCAACAGGCACAGCAAGGGCAGCCGCAGCAGGCCTATGTTAATGGAAGTGACCCCAGGGCTGGCATGATTTTATTGCATCAGTGACTGCTAGATCCCATCACAAACTATCACCAAAAATAGCTTGCTTTTCTATTTTTGCTATCACTCATCATTGTAACTGCACTCACCAATGTTGCTTGCACTATCATACCAAGGACCATTGAATTTGTTGATGTGGGTTCCAAACAGGAATGATCCATGGCCGCCAGGAGCTGAATCCCATGCTGTCCCCGTAGGTCAGTTGGAAGTTCAATATCATCATGAGGTGTACTTTTAGAACTGGATGACTTTTCGGGCGTTGTCGCTGTACAGCGGAGTTTTTTCATTGGTGGTGCTCCAGTGGAATCACTACTTTCTTTTACATATCGTTTCACCTGCAACATTGAACACGCACATTGACAAACACAAGGTAATGGAAAGTGCAGCAGTTGAAAACTTGTGTCCCCTCCCTATCTTGGATTTCTATGACTACTACCCGGTACATTTATCGCCACACTGTTGAATTGACACTATTACACAGTTCCCAGTGGGATGTTATGTCCAAGTATGAAGGAAAGCTAGATGACTGTCAGAGGCATCTGGGTTCCACTCATTCACATACCTCAACATTCGCAACATGCACAGTAACCAGAGCTTTCCTCTGGTCAGTATTCAGAACCTCATCACTATCAGGTACAAAATCAAAGCGTAGGTCATTTTCGCTGGTGACTTTCAAACTGCCGAATTTCAAAGTACGTTTCAAACCATATCTGAAAATGAAAGTTTGTAAAACTTATCAACACAGGATGGAGACCAAATGATCCAAGTAAAATGTAGGAGTCTCCTGGAGATGCAAAGACTCAGAGACCTAAAGAAAGACAATTCTGGCATATCTGGGCTGTTGTTCACTTGAAGACATCATCATATTTACTTCAATCTGACGCTGAAGATTCTTGCAAAGTCACGGAAGAGACTGCCAAACATCTTCTCATTGATCTCGGGTTGGAAACTGTCCTTCAAGACAGAGGTCAGAGATTCCAGGAAGTCATCCACTTGTTCTATGGCATAAACGATATTCATCCTGCAAATAGAGGGAGAACATTCAAATTATCGTGTGGGTAATCTGGCCAGAGTTTTGTTTCCGAAGCATCCAGGGAACTCTGTGGTGAGCCCTCCCCTTGCAGTTCGGGGGGGGGGGGGNNGGGGGATGGGGAACAGACGACCGAATATTACTGAAAACCAGTAACTCCTTCACAGAGGGGTAAGGCTGAGATCAAGAAGGACCCTTACCATACAATGGGTTGTGAAGAATCAACAAATGCGGTCTTCCGTTTCTGCGCATTCTTTTGTGCTCTGATTATTTCTCCCAAGATCTTCCTGCCAATATTATTTGCTCTGTTCTTCTTTTCCTCCATACTTTCATCACCCTTTGCTGCTTTGTCATCTTCCTGTTTTATTGGGATTTTGCGACTCTGCCACTGGTGCCATTCCTCCATGAGCCCACAGACTTCCAGTAAATCGAACGAGTCTTGTTGGAGATCGAATATCTCACTGAAGATCTTCTGGAGTTTCGTCACATGCTCATCATAAGTGGTCAGAAATTTTGAACCATGACCGTGTAAGCAAGCTGGCAAATGTTCGCTTTGAATCTTCTGAAAAATTTCCATGGGTGAGATTGGCCCCCTGTCATACATAATGCCGAGTTTCTTCAGGCCAATTTCCTTCACCCTTCTGCCATCAACTGTATCAGCAGCACCAGGTCCAGATTCAGAAGCACCGACCTGACGACGTTGACCACTTTTAGCACTGGCAGTACTGGAAGTGACACCCTGTCCACTCAGGCCACTTCTGCCCTGCTTACTGGCACCAACAGTAGTGGGAGTGGGAGTGGCACCACCACCACCATGACCACGCCCACGTCCACGACCACGCCCTCCTCCTGCTCCTCGACCTGTGCCTGCAGCAGACCTAGCATTCCTTGGGCTAGGGCTACTATAATTGAAGCTGCCAGGTTCATAATCATTCCACATACTTTCTCTTAAAAGATAGAGGTTTACTTTAACACGTTAACATTGCGAAAAACTACAGTTTTGATCAACATATGAAGTTTAGAAGAACATAAAACGCGCCAACACCAGAGCAGCATGCCATGCACATTTTTTTTTTTTTTTTTAGTTCTCGCCAAGCTTGCCCGGTAATCATGGTAATAGCGGAGTCCGCGCGTCATTGGCTCTGATGATGACGTCATCAGAAACAAAGTATGGGCAGAAATGCCACATTCGCAACAAACGTCCATATTTTGTAAACAATCGATGACAAATAAGCTGAATAACACATTAGCTGGCTGAAACTTAGGGTAAAACGCACTGCATCACACACCCTGACACGCACTCACCATGCTCATAGTCAAAGCATGCAGTAGCCGCCAGTGAGTAGCATTCTCAGCAGTCTCTCACTCTGCTTCTCATATCATACTGACTATATGCACAGTGCACTGCCATGCTTGCTCCTGTGCATAATTCAGTTCAGTGAGTGAACTNGGTGAAGACAGTAACTTGAGATTGTGGATAAATTCAGCAATAGCAAAGACGATTGCCGATCGCACTTGGTGCAATCTGTGCCTGTCCATCTGGAACTGGCCTAGTGCTCCATTCTGCATATTTCACTTGTGGTGGGAATATATATAATTCGTTGCTATGTCTCTTGATGAATATGTGAAGAGCAAAGTGATTGGGAAGGGTAGTTATGGAGAGGTCTGGTTGTCAAAACACAGGAAGGATAAAAAACAGGTGAGCCCTCACTGATGCTGTCTGGAAGGGAGGAATCAGGTGTGAATACAATCAGTCAACATAAAAAAAGACCGAATTGTTCATAGGGGAACATTGCCATGGAATGACTGTTGAATGTCTGCAAAAGAAGCCATCAAATCTGTTCACTTATTGCAAAATCGGCAGAATGATCCATGGAACATTGTTGTCAACATGGGTGGAACAAGATATGGTCTGTGACTTTTGTCCTCAAGTCACTTGAAATTCTGTGTAATGTTTTATTTTCTGTTTGAAATAACAACTAATAAACTGAATTTCATTTTTGTTGCAGTACGTCCTGAAGAAGATCGACCTCCACAATGCTTCCAAGAGAGAACGAAAAGCTGCTGAACAGGAATCAAAGTTACTCTCACGTCTCAAACATCCAAACATTGTGGCGTATAAGGACTCATTTGAGACAGGGGATGGGATTTTGTACATTGCTATGGGTTTCTGTGAAGGAGGCGACCTTTATAATAGGTTAAAAGAACAGAAGGGAGTACCACTAGAGGAACGCCAAGTTGTGGAGTGGTTTGTTCAGATTGCCATGGCTCTTCAGTACATGCATGAGAGAAATATCCTTCACAGAGATTTAAAGACACAGAACATATTCTTGACTAAGAGTAAGATAATCAAAGTTGGTGACTTAGGAATTGCAAGGTGAGTAGACATTGACAGCTCCTGTTGAATTTAACATGAGAACCACTCGCTGATTACCAGCTGTCTATTGGCTTCAGTTTAAATGTGTATCTGTATGAACATGATGTCGTTAGTGCACAAGGATTGATTTGGACCCCAGTGGTAATTTGGATTAGTTTACGGAAAGAAAACTCATTGACATTTTCTTGTGTTGTTGCAAAACCAGGCCTACTTCTCCTTTCAATATTTCCAGAGTTTTGGAAACATCCAATGATATGGCCACCACACTTATTGGGACACCATACTATATGAGTCCGGAGTTATTTTCAAACAAACCTTATAACCACAAGGTAAGGTCATTTCAACTTGTTGCAGTCCGTTTTTCCAAATTATGGCATTGACTTACAACTGGTTGTGGCGTTTTCCACATATCTATGCCTTCTAAGATTGCTTATGGGATATTGTTCCCGTCCTATTACCGGTCCTACTTTTGTTGTCATATCTTATGTGTTGTTTACAGTCAGATGTTTGGGCATTAGGCTGCTGTGTGTATGAAATGGCCACATTGAAGCACGCGTTCAATGCCAAAGATATGAACTCATTAGTATACAGAATTCTCAGGGGAAAGGTAAGGTGCCCCAAATTAACAGGAATTCCTTTATTTTTGGTGTCTGAAGGTTTAGCAGACTTTCTGCTTTGAAATACTTACCCATCAAAATTACTCTTTGGCATAAAAGGTTAATTGAAAACAAATTGATGACGAAATTTGTTTAAGTCCAAGAGGACAAACAATGCTGGTAAACTATAAATGGCACTTCACGATTTTTTATCTTTGAATTGCCACCGATCTTTTTTCAGATGCCTGCTATGCCAAAGTCGTACAGCCCAGAGTTACTAAACTTGATTAAAGCCATGTTACATCAGAATCCGGACAAACGACCGAGTGTCAACCGAATACTCAGAGATCCCTACATCAAAAGAAACATTGCCATATTTTTAGAGGGAACGAAGAAGTAAGTACTTAGTGTATTGGTTGGAGATTAAAGAAGTATTGATTTCTTCTGTAGTTGTGGTTGTCAGAAACATGCAAGGGTGAGTTTTCTAACCCTGGACACTTGTGCCAATTTTTCAATGAGGTCACTTTGACCTGACCAATTCCTGTTGTAATCATTTTGCGTAATGTTCTTCTTCAGCCGGCGTAGTAGTGTATCCAGCGTATCGAGTGCATCCTCTGTTGCCAGCAGTCGGCCATCGTCATCATCGGGTCGACCGCCATCTTCAGATCGGCCGAGGTCTAGACCGAGTAACTCAAGACACGAGGAACCGGATACTGAACGGTCAGAAGCGTCACATGTGTCGAAGGTTTCAAATGTGTCACGGGTATCTAGTAATTCCAATCATTCGCATGTATCAAACCGTCCAAGTGCTCAAGGTCAGAGGCCATCAACAGCTGAGAAAGGAAACGGGAGGCCTAGGATAGCTTCTGCGGGTGATGAACCTGCCCCGCGGTCCCCACTGAAGAAGGTAAATGGGTACACAATTGGTACACAATTGCTATGTTAATGAGTACCTCAGTCAACAGAGTAACTGCAAGTTCTGAGAGAGTCAGTCCTTGTCTACCAGTATGTGAATGTGGACAACATACTTTTTCTCACTTTGCATGTTCACCTTACAGGCTGTTCCATGCATGTACCGGTAAGTGAAAATAATACTGATTTTATAACTTGATTTCACAGACCCCTGCAGCCATGCCCGCTGACAATGAAGCAAACCATGGCCGACGGAGGAGGAGGGGCGTGAAGGACTCAGATTCTGAATCTGTGGCAAGTTCAGAAGCGGCTGAGGACTCTCCATCAAGTCGAGTGTCCAAGGTAAACGACATTCCCCACAAATTGTCCAGGTGACCCATAAGCATGAGGAAATGCTCCACCCTTTGGTGATGTTTTTGGCAGACGTTCACCTCTTTATCTCAGAGATCATATCTTTATATGTTTTTAATGTTATTTTTAAGCCCAAATCCGTCTTGAAGCCAAGGCCTCTTCCACCAAGACCGTCCAGTGCAGAATCCACCCCACAGCACCATGCTGCTAAAATCACCGATGATTCCAGTTCCAGTTCTGTGGCGAGTTCCAAGGATGATGTCAGCAAATCTGTAGGTGACACGCCAAGGGTAGGNCTTCTTAGGTGAGATTGAAATTTTAGCAGATTTTTTTGAGCTCACCAGATTTGTTCCCACCATCCTCCTTTTGCCTTGTTGCACTGCTTTGGAATCTGACCCATTAGTTATAATGTAGGCCAGGTAAGTTTACGAAGCGTGAAAGAATGATCCATTACCTAGTTGTAAGTGGACTTTCTTTAAGCGAGTAAACTTACCTGGCCTACGGCCCACCCGCCTCCCTTACAACTCTGGTGAGTTTGGTTTTATTTTCCAAGATTCAGACACTGGAGTGCGCATGCGCGGAGAGGGGGACTTCCGGTTGGAAGTTGGCGGGGATTTTGAATTCTATCTTGCAAGTATCGATGGTTGATGAGGCAAACCCATTAGTTATAATGTAGGCCAGGTAAGTTTACTCGCTTAAAGAAAGTCCACTTACAACTAGGTAATGGATCAATAGCGCTTTATGTAAAAGAACTTCAAAGCGCTTTACAAGTAGACTAAAATAATAAAATGAAGTAACGAAGAGAATGAATATGATACAAATTGTAAAGGAATTAGAAATAGTAGAATTTATCGTCCTACAGGTTTATCTTATGGTTTCCTATTGAATTCATCCATTGAAATCACATGGATCAATAGATCAATGGCGAAATGGCTAATAGCTGATATGGACCTTGAGCCTTCCGTTATTTCAATGATTCCTAACTCCATTTGTGATACACACAATACATGTACCGGTACATGTATACAGCTGGCTGTTATTGCTCATTTTGTGTGACATCTTCTATTGCAGAGCCGTCCAAACTCGGCAGCTCGAGCCCGGCGACGCGAAAGGTTGAAACAAGAGGAAACTGAGACACCGAGGACACCTATTGGGCCACCTGGTGAGTTAACAACCTTGGAAAAAATTGCCTTTGAGTTTGGAGGGCTGGCTGTCCGAGTACACAATGGAAACTGAGAGATTCCAAGTTCAGTCTGTATCAATGTGTTAAGAAAATTTCATGCCAACAGTTCACGTCTTTTCTTCCATTTAAATCAGTTGTCCTCAATCGACCACGCGTCAAGTTTGATTTTAACGATGGACTGTCGCCCGACCGCCAAAATATATCTCCAGGATCTGGACATCGAAGGGCTAAGTCTGATTCAGAACCTTACAAGGTAGCTGAATGGATAGAAACCTACTGCTTGATAGATAATAGGCATGCTTCTCGCTATTGCTTAACTAATCATTAGTACATGCATTGCTTATAGGTGGCGCTGTTTTATTACGCAAGGATGTGCCAAAATCAGAAGGTGCTGATTATGTAGATAGTAAAGAAACTGCCAATAGTCGAAGATTGCCACGGTCTCCCGAGAAAAAACAGGTGATTTGAGTGTTGTATTCTGTGGGTTACCTTTCTTACACAGTTTTATTTTGGCACCGACTTTGAATTTTCCAAAGCACCTCTACACTGTAGCATTTATTAAGTAGATTCCCGAGTGGACTGAAATATCGTTATACGACATTGCAGGGTTGGCTGTTTAAGTTGTTGAATATGCTTATAGCTCACTCACTCATCACTGCTCTTCATCTTTCTTTCAGAAAGAGGCTAGGCAAGCAGTCGAGGCCTCCAAACCTCGTGTCGTACGGCAGCCATCGTTACCCGACTCCAGCAGCAGCACAGAGTCAGAATCAGAGCCTGAAGTTGTACAACCCGTGAAAAAGTGAGTGAAACGGAAATCCCTGTCTGCCACTTCATTCTGAGTTCTCTGTTTCAATAGATCTTAGATGTCTACTCGGTGTACTGGTCTATGCAGTCATCGTTTCAAGGCCTACTGCTTCTGTATTTCTCCTTGTTATGTTTCACAATCTGTTATAAATACTGCCATCCCTTGCCCTTGTTTTGTGCTGATGTCAGTTTGGACAGCTCAAGTAATGCTTTGTCTACCTGCATGAATCTTTTCGTTGCTGTGTAGTACACTGTTGTCGTTTATTTTCCCCTGCATTTCAGAAATAACCACACTCCCCAGCAGCCCGCTTCTAACGACTACAATCCTGGGCATAACAATCATAGGTACTGACTAATTCATCTTTTTTCCTCTCCATCAAAACTACTTCTAATTTTGCTCAAAAGTACTCTTCACTTTTTTGGCTCAAATGTATTGTACTNCATGCTTCTCGCTATTGCTTAACTAATCATTAGTACATGCATTGCTTATAGGTGGCGCTGTTTTATTACGCAAGGATGTGCCAAAATCAGAAGGTGCTGATTATGTAGATAGTAAAGAAACTGCCAATAGTCGAAGATTGCCACGGTCTCCAGAGAAAAAACAGGTGATTTGAGTGTTGTATTCTGTGGGTTACCTTTCTTACACAGTTTTATTTTGGCACCGACTTCGAATTTTCCAAAGCACCTCTACACTGTAGCATTTATTAAGTAGATTCCCAAGTGGACTAAAATATCGTTATACGACATTGCAGGGTTGGCTGTTTAAGTTGTTGAATATGCTTATAGCTCACTCACTCATCACTGCTCTTCATCTTTCTTTCAGAAAGAGGCTAGGCAAGCAGTCGAAGCCTCCAAACCTCGTGTCGTACGGCAGCCATCGTTACCCGACTCCAGCAGCAGCACAGAGTCGGAATCCGAGCCTGAAGTTGTACAACCCGTGAAAAAGTGAGTGAAACGGAAATCCCTGTCTGCCGCTTCATTCTGAGTTCTCTGTTTCAATAGATCTTAGATGTCTACTCGGTGTACTGGTTTATGCAGTCATCGTTTCAAGGCCTACTGCTTCTGTATTTCTCCTTGTTATGTTTCACAATCTGTTATAAATACTGCCATCCCTTGCCCTTGTTTTGTGCTGATGTCAGTTTGGACAGCTCAAGTAATGCTTTGTCTACCTGCATGAATCTTTTCGTTGCTGTGTAGTACACTGTTGTCGTTTATTTTCCCCTGCATTTCAGAAATAACCACACTCCCCAGCAGCCCGCTTCTAACGACTACAATCCTGGGCATAACAATCATAGGTACTGACTAATTCATCTTTTTTCCTCTCCATCAAAACTACTTCTAATTTTGCTCAAAAGTACTCTTCACTTTTTTGGCTCAAATGTATTGTACTCTTCACTCTTTGGTTCAAAAGTACTCCTCACCTTTTGGCTCGGTTGACATTTAAAGGGCAGAGCAGTATCAGTACATAGTGTCACCAGTCTGTTGAGGACATGGTGCGAGTGACGAACACAGGCCTCATTACAGAGGTCAAACTAAATAAAAATTACCAATACGAGGCTGAACTCTGGTGTCCTATCAAAAATAGGCTAAACGTGCAATGTCTTTCATGGATGTTTTCTCCTTCTCAGGCGGGACAAAGAAATGAACAATTTCATCACGCTGTTGGACACGACCCTCCGTCTAAACAAGGAAGAGGACAGATCACCAGATGAGGATGAAGACGATGGTGACGTCATCACACCCAGAGTGGAGCGACAACTATCAGTACCTGTTCAAGATTCTGGACCTGTTGTTGGTAAGTGTGATGTGATTCCAAAACACCAGGGTTGACAGCCGAGCACCTGGCACATGGACCTCTTGTTATTCCCTGAAATCTGACCTCATCCCTGTATTAACTTTGTCTTTTCAGTTTCACCTCAGACCCTGGGTGCCACTGGGAGGCTGATGGAACGGATAACTGCTCTTAGGAAGTAAGTGGAATAGAAGTTTCTGAAGGATTAAGACATTCTTAGGAGAATCAATTTGTTGAATTCACTTTGCCCCACTGAATTCCGAAGCTACATTCGAAGCACAGCCTACAACCACGGTTGACAGAGGGTGCATGTAGAGTAGGCTATAGGAGAATTTCCCTTAGCGGACACCTCTGCCGCGAGGACATCTCTCAGTTAAAGACAGAGATTCACTCTATTTGCTGTTATAATCGGAATTTCTGCTTATCTTCCCCAGGGACTGCATTCGAGGACTTGGTGTTGAAAGGATGAAGAAAGCTTATGATATCCTGGACAACATTGAAGGGGATGAGCTGGAGGTAAGTCAAATCATAGTTTATTGGGAGCTCAGCTGCAGCTGAATTGTTAATTTGCGGAGTGGAGTTATTTTCCATGACATGTTATGGTATAACTCAACAACACTTTCGACTTGAATATACCTGTCAATTTTTCAGCCACAACTGATCAAGCTCCTTGGAAGGGATATGTTTGACGAGTATGCAGGAAAAATTTGGCAGCTGAAATTTTGCGAAGAGACAGCTTTCGGTCATGTTGGACTAAAATGAGAAGACTGGCAGGAAAACACATGTCGAAGTCAAGAACATAAAAGTACTCAATCCTTTGGATTCACCAATTCATTTTAGACCCTTTGTAATGCTATCCTGTTCATGAGGGTCCAGCACAGTTCTGTCGCTTTCATTTCACAAATCATCTGGATTCACGATATCAAAGAATTTGCGAGCTCACTGAGAACACGAAGTTGGGAAATTTCTTGGCCTCAGAGGTGGGGCACGTGAAGGGAGAAAGAGAGGACTGTAAGCCAACCATTTGTTTTCAAATTGACCAGTATTTTCACTTCAGGTTTATGGACAAAGATATTTAGATTAGATTTTCATACGGTAAATTATAGGATGTTACATTTCTCTAGGAATTATGCTAAGGAGTTAATATAGGGACAAGGATTTCTGTTGGGTAATTGGATGACACCAAAATACATTGTACTGTTGAATACGTGGTTGTGACAAAAATTATCCTGCATGTAGGCCTAGGAACTTTAAATTGTCCATTGTATAATGCATGTGTGCCAGTTTTATCAGCAAGCATTGCACCTGATTTTCCCAAGTTTGCTGAAATATTTGGGTGGGTATTTACTGTTGATCATGACTGTACACGTGTCTTCGTTCTGTATCAAACAAACATTCGTCATTTCACCTTATCTTCACCGCATCTGTGATTGTAGTTGTTTTATTCTAGAGACACAGCCGTCCTGATTCACAACTGATGTTTTGTGTTTGCTGTCGCCAACATGTAGACGTTTGTTAAGTATTTACATATCATGTTTTACAAATAGATGCTTTTGCTTCAAAAAATAGTTTTAGAGTCCGCATTAAGTGCTACTGATGGCCTCATCGGCATCTTTCTTGTTCGAACCATTTACATTGTACTTGAGTACTGAACACTTTTGGAACTTTATGGAGGACAGCACCATTTGATAATGATGTACTCCATTTCATTTGGATACACCTGCTGGCCTGTAGAAAGCTGCATTTCCCACTACACAGGTCGGCAGTTCCTGAAGTTATACTATATTAAAAGAGCTACTGGTACCTCTGGTTTTGTGGGTGACCGTCAATGACATCACTGAGCAAGTGAATACAGAGGTAGGTGCCAGTTATGTGTTAGTTTATAAAGATGGGAATTCAGAATGTTGTAATTAGCTGTATTGTGTAAGTATAAAATTATTGCTGTAATATATAGAGATGATTAATAAACCCAACCAAAATCTATTTTCTGTTTTTGTTTGCTGTACCATGCCTTACTGTCCCATGCAAAGGACATGAAGAAGTAGACATGGTAACCACTTGTGTACGAGAGCTCTTACACATTTTGTGGTTCTCCACTGTATACACTCGTCCACCGTGGAATAGACACATCTCAGTGGTTCCTGACAAAATAACTCGCATCATAGTTGGCTACAAATTGGAAAAATGGACACAAGATGGCACCTTTGTACTAGCTTGACCAATTCCTGTTATTTGGGTGGTACCCAAGGAAAACATAGAACACTTTATTAACACCTTATATGCCGAAGACAAGAATCTTCGTCAAACACCACCAACCGTTGTATGCCAAAGACGGAAATTTTCCTCAAACCAACATTCTTTCGCCAAACGATAGATGGCATTGTGCTTCTCTGCGCCAAATAGTTCAAGTCACCACGGGTTGGCGTGCTACAGATCATCGAGTCCACATGTTACTGTTATGGTGTGCAGAAGGGTGCATTTTTCTCCACTTTTGGCACAATTTCCGCGAGCAACAGTAAAATTCGTGTTTTTCTCAATTTTTTTTCGCCTATCTACCTTTTACTGAACATAGAATAAATGCCATCAATGGAAAGCTTGTCTTCTTTCATTTGGTATATAGCAAAGGGTGATCCCTGTAAATCTACCATGTAATGAAGCATAGTGAAGGAAGGTATAATTCCCTGAAATCGTTGGCACACTGGGGAAAACACGAAAATGCCGTTGGCATACAAGGTGTTAATTGGCTCAAACAGCAAAAAATGCATCACATTCCATAGGGCCTGCCATATTCGGACCATGTCTACCTAACAGGGAACCATTGTACTTCCAAACTGATTGTCAATTAGATGGCGACACTTGCAATCAGAGTGCCATCCATCGACACAAACATGCACCTTAAGAGCCTACACCTGTCCTTCCAATCAAAGCGGGTAAGGAAAATGTAGATTTGAGTGGGCAGGGACAAACACTGCAAGTGACAATACCACATTATAGGTAGCAGCACTATCAAGAGCGAAACACTAAAATATAGCGGCATTTGCTGTGGTTTCTCATTCACACAACTGCTTCCAGCAAAATGGACACAAAATTCGAAAAAGAATTTGTTTCTCATATTCCACATATTTATTTACAAGTCTATTCACAAATGCATTGCAATGCAATATAGGAACCCAAGATGACAATCAGCAACAAAATTGACTTTTTTACACTGATAGTGATACAATAGTACATGAATGGTTCAGAAAAGAAATTTGACAAATCTCACTGGAGTCTGGTCTGGATAATTTCAATGGCCACTTTCTGAGGCAATCCTCAAGATTTCATTCCATATCTCATTACAGTATTGCTGCCGTCAGTGATGATCACATGACTTCCTTCACTTGCCGCGTTTCCGCCCGCGACCAGCTGCACCGCCTCCACGACCTTTCTTCTTGGGCTTGCGTTTCTGCAGACATCGCGGACAGTACCAGTCCACGTCATCGTCAGGCTCTTCAGTGATGTCGACACAAGGCCTATAAAGAGACAGGCAGTCGTGACTCACACAGAATGCATATCAAGCGTTGCAGGTACAGGCTGCTCTGTAAGGCCCCCCTTCCCTTTTTCTCAGCAGCAACACGGAAAAAAATTCCTTCAGCCCAGGGAGGAAAGAACAAAGCCTTTGCCATGTTCATAGCCTCACTGTGTGTATACTGGCCTAGCCATGTGACCACTGCATCATCTACAAAGGATAGTTATTACATCAAGGCAATATGACATACTCACCAATGATACCAATCATCACAGTCGTCACAACCAATCATTGGACTGCCATCATCCGGCATGGCACATGCGGGACAGATCCAGATCTTTTGGCCTTTCTCATCCTGCAAGATTAATGAAGTAACCTTGACCACTCTATTAAGGTTACAATGAATCATGGCTAGAGATTGATATGCACTATTTAGCAACCATACCCCAGCAAGGTATGCATGCATTTTCAAGATTACATGTACCGTAGGTGAAACCGACAGGCGAAAAACAAGCCCAGTTCTTGTCAAATCGGACAAGAGAGCAAGCAGAGAGAGACATTTTCATGCCATTCAACCATGGACTTACAAAAATGGTCCCAACTGTCTCTGTCGTCAGTGTCATCTTCTTCGAACCACCAGCTGCTTTCACGGCCGTTGCGGCTGGCTTAGCCGCTGCCGCCTTGCCTTTCTTTGCGCTACCACCGGCAGCTTTCTGACCATATTTAGAAGGAGGCATGGGAGGAATATCCGCTTGATTCTGTTGCCCTTTTCCTGCTTTTCCCTTGGGTACCCTCGGTGAGGGCTGACCCTTGAGTTGGGCCTTAGTCAACGGCTTTGAGGGAGGTGGAGGAGGAGGTGCAGCCTTCTTCGGTGACGGAGGCTTCTTCTTCACTGGGGCTTTTTTCTTCCCAGGAGGAGGAGTTGGAGGTGATGAGTCTTCCGAATCAGATGATGATGAGGACTGCACCGGTGATGGGGAGAGGTATCTTTCTGGAGATGAGGAGGGGGAGCGTCGTGGGGGTGAGTATGATGGCGAACGTTTCGGGCTGGGTGAGGGAGAAGGTGATTTTCGGGTAGGGGGAGAATGGGACGAAGAGGAAGAGCGAGAACGGGCCCGTGACAGTGAAGATGAGGCCCGGTTGATGGAAGAATCGCGAGAAGAATCATCTGAGAGTGATGGGGATGACCGTCTCCTACGAGGAGGAGAAGGAGAGTATCTTGAGAATACATCCAAAGGTTTAGATCGGGAGGAGAGCGTTGTTGGTGGTTTGGCTGGAGTTTTCTTACCACCTCGAGCACCCTGCTTCGTCAATCGTGGCGGGGAGGGCGATCGTCGTTCAGGCGACGGGGAGTGCTGTCGGGAAACAGGAGAAGGAGATCGCGACGGGGAACGTCGGTACGGGGGTGAGGGAGACCGAGACCGGGAGCGAGAGTTGGAACGAGAAGGAGAAGAGAATGGGGATCTCGACATGGCAGGGGAAGGTGAGCGGATGCGAGGGGGTGGGGAGTGCACAGGGGATGGGGTAGGGGAACGGTATCGGGTAGGCGGTGGGGAGGGTGGTGGCGGTGATGGACTAGGGGATGGGGGAGTTGGGGAGCGAACTGGAGTTGGCACCCTCTGTCTTGGCGGTGTGAAGATTTTGGGAGGAGGTGGAGTTGGAGGTTGGGGTGTGGGCTCTTTGATGGGTTCCCGTTCTGGCTCCGGAGTTGGGGACTTGGCTTTTGGTGGAGACACCTCTTGTGCAGGAGGCTGTAAACCCTTTATTACTCTGAAAAGAAACATGGTTTTCAGAATGCAATTGCACGAATATACTTTGGCAGCAAAAAGTTTAAATCATCAGAAATATTCCAGCATGTGCTCTACGATGGGCGATTGTAATGAGAAATTTGAAGATCAGAGACTGAGAGTTTACTCACAAGCGAGGAATATCCAACTTCTCCTCCTTTTTCTTTTTCTTTGAGACTTCTGGTTGTCTGTTGATGACAGTTACAGTTGACTGTGACGGGCTTCCATCACCACCTCCGCCAATCTTCAGCGTGATCTTCGGTACAAACGGCATTGGATTCTGTAACATACACGGATTGTGGTAATACCAAACTAGAGTGTCGGTTCCTTAATCATGACTTTAAAATTACAAGCTCCAGGGACAGGAATCGAACTACAGCATCAGGAACATGTCCTGATTGCACAAAGGTTTTTGTGCAGTTTTCAACGACCATGGTTACCCACATTTTGACAGTTGCCTCCCTGAGTTTCATTAAAAGAAAACAGTAAGCCTAGAACCCACCTTTCCAGCCTTCTTCTCCAGTTTTCTTCTTCTCTTTTCCTCTTTATCTTTAGTTTTCTTTTTCTTCTCTTTGTCTTTCTTCTTGTTTTTCTTGTGAGATTTATCCTGGAAGATGAGGAAATTAAACATAAGGGCTGAATTTATAAAGGGTCTTTCACCAGGGAACCACTAATCGAAGTACCAAAAGCTCTCCAGAACCCCCTTTCAGCATACCTTGCCCACTTTAATGATCGTTGGCACATCAGTTCCTATCCCGATCTTGAGGCGTTGTATTGGTGGTGGATCTTTCGCCGATTCCTTCTTCTCATCCTCTGAACTGTCTGTAAACATCGGCTCAGCTTTCCACGGCGGCTGAGCTGGTTGGTGGGCAGAATGCTGGGTGGGTGACATGTCAACCTGGAGGGGAAGAATGTCAATTTTTCTCAAATATGAACACTATCTGGATGACTATGTTAACAAGCTTAAGTTTGTGGACTGGTACCATGATAGGGGCAAAGATGATTCTGTACCCAGAGGACACTAGCGAACTACCAGTGGGGCAACAGCCCCTATACCCCACACCATACGGATTCTGGTGGGTGGGAGGGCCTGATGTTATCCATTCCCCACCAAGATTCATAAAGGTAAGATAATAAGATAACCAGCTATCAACTGAAAGACCCATGAATCACCACATCTAAAAACTCATACCATCGGTTTGAGATGTGTTCAAAAAGGAAGAGATGAAAGAGTTATGATAACCTACCCGTGGCAGTGGTCCAGATGTGCCAGGAGACGGCACAGGCGACACCTTGGGGGTCTCTGAGAAATCATACACACTCAGCTTCTGCTCAGGAAGTCGGGGAAAAGTTGGTATCTTCGGCAGCGAATCAAACATACTTGGAATCCCCTCATCCTGCATCATATCCCCAAGCTTTTCTTTTGATTTCTCCTTTGACCCCTTGGATCCTTTTTTCTTACTCCTTGGTTTATTTCCCTCCTCCATAGGTTCATCTTCATCATCCTGGGAGGATAAGGTCTGTAAGACAGAGGCAATAGAGTCCTCGATGGACACTCTGTTACTCTCCCTACTCTTCAAAGTTGGGAAATCCAAAGGTTTGATCAGCGGAACCAACATTTCTTTTGTCTTCGATACCAATGGTTCATTCTGTTTTTGTGGACTAACCACAGCCTTCTGTGGACTCGCGGCATCAGACGTCTCCGATTTCTCTGCAACTAACTTTGCTACTTCGTCATCATCATCGTCATCGCTGTCATCCGAGAATGCCATACCGCTTATTTCCATGTTCAGAACATCGTCAATTGTCCCAGCAATGGATGCCAATCTCGCATCTGCTGCATCTTTTTCTTGCTTTTTCTTGTCCCCATCAAAGTCAATGACCAGCCCAATCTCTGGCGATTCCTCCCCAACCCGCTCCATCCTCCGCACAGGCGATGGGATATTCTTTTTTGGTGACAGGGAGCTGTGTTTTGGAGACAGATGACGGTCCGTCTGCATGCTCGTCTTTGTGGGGAGTGCACAGGGGATGGGGTAGGAGAGCGGTATCGGGTAGGCGGTGGGGAGGGTGGTGGCGGTGATGGACTAGGGGATGGGGGAGTTGGGGAGCGAACTGGAGTTGGCACTCTCTGTCTTGGCGGAGTGAAGATTTTGGGAGGAGGTGGAGTTGGAGGTTGGGGTGTGGGCTCTTTGATGGGTTCCCGTTCTGGCTCCGGAGTTGGGGACTTGGCTTTTGGTGGAGACACCTCTTGTGCAGGAGGCTGTAAACCCTTTATTACTCTGAAAAGAAACATGGTTTTGAAAATGCAATTGCATGAATATACCTTGGCAGCAAAAAGGTTAAATCGGCAGAAACACTCCAGCATGTGCTCTACGATGGGCGATTGTAATGAGAAATTTGAAGATCAGAGATCAAGAGTTTACTCACAAGCGAGGAATATCCAACTTCTCCTCCTTTTTCTTTTTCTTTGAGACTTCTGGTTGTCTGTTGATGACAGTTACAGTCGACTGTGACGGGCTTCCATCTCCACCTCCGCCAATCTTCAGGGTGATCTTCGGTACAAACGGCATTGGATTCTGTAACACAGACAGATCGTGGTAATACCAAACTAGAGTGTGGGTTCCTTAATCACGACTTTAAAATTATAAGTTCCAGGGACAGGAATCAAACTACAGCAACAGGAACATGTCCTGATTGCACCAAGGTTTTTGTGCAGTTTTCAACGGCCATGGTTACCCACATTCTGACAGTTCCCTCCCTGAGTTTCATTAAAAGAAAACATTAAGCCCAGAACCCACCTTTCCAGCCTTCTTCTCCAGTTTTCTTCTTCTCTTTTCCTCTTTATCTTTAGTTTTCTTTTTCTTCTCTTTGTCTTTCTTCTTGTTTTTCTTGTGAGATTTATCCTGGAAGATGAGGACAACTAACATAAGGGCTGAATTTATGAACGGTCTTTAACCACTAATCCACTAATCGAAGTACCAAAAGCTCTCCAGAACCCCCTTTCAGCATACCTTGCCCACTTTAATGATCGTTGGCACATCAGTTCCTATCCCGATCTTGAGGCGTTGTATTGGTGGTGGGTCTTTTGCTGATTCCTTCTTCTCATCCTCTGAACTGTCTGTAAACATCGGCTCAGCTTTCCACGGCGGCTGAGCTGGTTGGTGGGCAGAATGCTGGGTGGGTGACATGTCAACCTGGAGGGGAAGAATGAGAATTTTTCTCAAATATGAAGACAAACTGGATGACAATGTTAAGAAGCTTAAGTTTGTGAGCTATCAACTGAAAGATCCATGAATAACCACATCTAAAAATTTATGCTATTGGTTTTGAGACGTGTTCAAAAAGGAACAGATAAAAGATGTATGATAACCTACCCGTGGCAGTGGTCCAGATGTGCCAGGAGACGGCACAGGCGACACCTTGGGAGTCTCTGAGAAATCATACACGCTCAGCTTCTGCTCAGGAAGTCTGGGAAAAGTTGGTATCTTCGGCAGCGAATCAAACATACTTGGAATCCCCTCATCCTGCATCATATCCCCAAGCTTTTCTTTTGATTTCTCCTTTGACCCCTTGGATCCTTTTTTCTTACTCCTTGGTTTATTTCCCTCCTCCATAGGTTCATCCTCATCATCCTGGGAGGATAAGGTCTGTAAGACAGAGGCAATAGAGTCTTCGATGGACACTCTGTTACTCTCCCTACTCTTCAAAGTTGGGAAATCCAAAGGTTTGATCAGCGGAACCAACATCTCTTTTGTCTTCGATACCAATGGTTCATTCTGTTTTTGTGGACTAACCACAGCCTTCTGTGGACTCGCGGCATCAGACGTCTCCGATTTCTCTGCAACTAACTTTGCTACTTCGTCGTCATCATCGTCATCGCTGTCATCCGAGAATGCCATACCGCTTATTTCCATGTTCAGAACATCGTCAATTGTCCCAGCAATGGATGCCAATCTCGCATCTGCTGCATCTTTTTCTTGCTTTTTCTTGTCGCCATCAAAGTCAATGACCAGCCCAATCTCTGGCGATTCCTCCCCAACCCGCTCCATCCTCCGCACAGGCGATGGGATATTCTTTTTTGGTGACAGGGAGCTGTGTTTTGGAGACAGATGACGGTCTGTCTGCAGGCTCGTCTTGAACATATCAGCCAGGGCTGTGAGCGGCAGAGACGATGAATCACCATGACTCTTCTTTTTCACCGTCAAATCCATTGGCTCCTGGCAGTCAACATCCTTTCGATTAGGACTACTGGCATGAGGTGACTTACCCCGCGGGGATTTCCCGTGAGGTGATGTCATGATTCGTACAGGTTTTGGTATAACTAGAGGAGTTGACAACCTTGGCGACGAGGGACGTTTTTCTTTCGAACTCACAGCACTTTTACCGCGAGGAGATGACGATCGTGGAGCTGACTTTGAAGTCGTCTTTTTGTCCCTACTATGCCTATCTTTATCCTTGTTAGAACTCCTTGATTTCTCCCTACTCTCGGATTTTCTATCTTTACCATCGGACCTTTTATCCGATTTACTTTTCTCTCTATCTTTACTCTTGTTCTCTTTTTCCTTCTCATCCTTATCCTTATCTCTCCTAGTTTTATCCTTACTCCTATCTTTATCTCTGTCTTTACTCCGTGAGCTCTCCTTACTCCTTGACCCATCTTTCCCTCGCGATTTTTCCTTACTCCGCGACTTATCTCTCTCATCGCGATTTTTATCACCTGGGACGTCACCCTTATCTCCAAACTGCAACGACTCCAGGTGTTCAATCCCTGACAAGAGAGCATCGAGGCCTGCCGTACTTGAACTACCCTCACCACCTGGCCCAACTTTCTTTGACGGAGGCCGAGCATCCCGTGATGATGGCTTCAACTGTCTTATCGTCTGTGGGGGAGTCCTAGCATCTGGTAACTTGCCTGCATGTCTCGTTGGGGTGAGTACGCCATATGCCGTCATAGCAACACTTGTCATTTCATAGAGTGAGTGACCAGCTTCATCAGGGAGATTGAAGTTGATCCTGAAACAGGATTTGTATATTTTGATCATACTGATGAAACTTCAACTAACTTTTCATGTCTGGAAGTCCACCTGTGAGTGACAGCTTATTACCCTCCGAACTGATAGAGATTTAGAGTAATGCTAAAGAGAATGCATGGTTTAAAACGGTGCATCAATACACCGATTTCACAACTCAAATACACAGCGCCCCTAGCGGTATTATTCCCTAGCCATTTCCGGTTGAACCTCGCCTCCCGGTAAAATTCCTAGGTTTTTAGCCTCACCACCAAGGAATTTTACCTGGAGGCGAGGTTCAACCGGAAATGGCTAGGGAATAATACCGCTAGGGGCGCTGTGTATTTGAGTTGTGAAATCGGTGTATTACAATCTGATTCAGGATATCATGAATATTTCTACGACCCTATTTCAAAAAGTATGAAGACTCATATCATCATCATACCTGGCTCTCTTAGGAGTGGGAAGCTCAGGGCTTGGGTTGGGACGCTTCTCAGAAAGAGCTTTGGATATATCAAGTTCACTGGATGCCATGGGTGTCTCCAGTTTTGGTGAACCAATAGGACTCACATCATCATCATCTATTGAAAAATTAATGAACAATTTGAAACAAATGCAATATTAGAATGATCTTGGCCCCAAAAAATTAGATGTATACAGTGAATGAATTGAATTCATCGCTCACAAATGATTTTGGCAACCAGCAAACTCAAAGTACCTGATCACGATGCAAAATATAATTACCTGCCCAATCTCGGTGCATAACTGGCAAATGTTCCTCAACATGCTCAGGCCTGTGGCGTAGTTCTCTACTACCAAGTTTTGGAAAAGCGAGATTGTCTGGCTTTGACACCGGAAATGCCACTGACTCTTTAGGATATGAAACATTTTCAGAGAAGTATTTCAGATATTCTTCGAGCTCTCCCAAAGGAATTCCTTGGTGTGCAAAGACTAATCCCAGATCCTGTAGATTTGGATCAGTCCGTCCAACTGAAATAGAACAGAAGAAAGGATTGATTTTCAGGATTCAGGTACCGGTATGTTATGTGGAGGCGTGAGTAAAGTACCGGTATTAAAAGTCTAAGAGGACCATTTCCTCACAGTCAGTGTCGGTTACATGTGTCACTTCCAGTTCCTAATCAGATCAGGCGTATGTAGAGGAGGCCTAGGCTAAGAGGACCTCGGGGCAAAAGTTTAGAATCCCCGATCGGAAGTGACGTTACTCCATGGCACACAATGGAAATCCTATTGTACAATGCGGCTTAATATTCCGTCAATCGATGACCTTTTTTTGGGCACTGATCAGGGATTCTAAACTCGTTCCGACCTCGGCTACTATTCACCCCCCATGCCCCCTCGCCCTCCCTCCCCGGCCATCCGCGGCAGGCATCTCTATCTCTGATAGTGATACATCATTGATTGATAGCCTACCTGGTCGTACGTAACCCTAGGCCTACCGGTAGCACAGGCGTTCGTAGCGCCATCTGTGAGGTCGGTGTAGTAGGAGTATATTATGGACAAGGCATTCATATCGTTTCAGATCCAACGGAAACATATGAAAGATGTTTTGAGAGCAAAAATATAGTTTTTTTAGGAAGCCAGCAATTCCAGGCCACCATTTTGGATGCGCATGCGTACTTGCGTTATTTGATGCATTGTGGGTGGATACATTGACTTCCGCTACTGAGGAATGTCTGTGAAGAAATGTGAAAATTCACCTTAAACTCTTCTGTTTCTCACATAAATCCGTCCAGAATTTAATTCTCATTCAGTTACTAGCGTTGACATAGACTTAACCAGCTTCCTGACTTCTCGTTATTTACGAAAAGGCCCATAACTACCGAGAGAATCGAGACGGCATCGCCGGTTACCAGGGAAGTGTAGCCTGCCCTAGTGCATTGCAGTGGCACACTGACAGTACAGCAGTGTAGTGCATGCACACACATACACACACACATACATTGTCATTGTGCACAGAGCAGTTTTACAGTTGATGCTTCACTTATTCATCACTGCTTCATAAAGCTTGCAACTTGGAGGCAGATACATTTTGACAATGGGGTTCTTTGACAAGTTAGAAGAATTTCTTGGGTTGAAAAAAAAGGACGCGAACGTACTTGTAGTTGGTTTGGATAATAGTGGAAAGACGACCATTATCAACCACTTAAAACCAAGGCCCGACCAGAGGGATGTTGTACCAACAGTTGGATTCAGTGTGGAGAAGGTCAAGAAAAGTGCACTTGCCTTTACAGTGTTTGACATGTCGGGACAAGGAAGGTATCGCAATCTTTGGGAACACTACTACAAGGACTGTCACGGTATCGTCTTTGTCATCGACAGCAGTGATCGAATGCGCTTGGTCGTAGCAAAAGATGAATTACACAGCTTACTCGAAAATCCCAATATCAAAAGTCGACGCATTCCGATTCTTTTTTTCGCGAACAAGATGGATCTACGGGATTCTTTGTCGAGTGCAAAATGCACGAACGATTTGGAACTTGATAGTATCCGTGACAAGCCATGGTACATTTGTGCGAGTAATGCCCTAAATGGAGATGGACTAGTTGCAGGTTTTGATTGGTTAACTGATCAAATAAAAGCCATAATAAACCAACCGAGGTAGTTTTTCGAGCTGCTGATATCGGCCCTGTGGCCAATCAGATTTTGTCACTGTACCGATTTTTGCCCAGGAGACCAAGGAAACATTCACAAGGGGTGGAGTCCTAGTCTAAAAAAGGCAGCCTCAGATTTTATAAGTGTGGGCCCTTTCCAGCCTAGTGTGATGACTTGCGAGAACTGTATGTTTCGTTTACATGAAAGGCCACATGGTTGATGATGCTAAGGTGGTGTGATATTCATGAGTGGATTTCGCTGGAGTTCACCCTCAGATAAAGGGGATATTTTATTGTATATTGCACCTAATTGTATGTGTATGTATAGGTCAGTCAGATTTGCCATTTCTGTTGTGACCTCTGTAAGCTATTCCCTCTGTGCCCATGCTGTGCCTTTCATCGTTTGCCACAGACATTGTGTTGTAATGTTTCTAAAAATGGTGAACAATCATCAACATTTCTACTGCGTCAATTTACAATCAGAATTTTTTTGCAAGCATTAGCACTGCTCTATAGAGTGATTGCTTCTGACTTCCAGACATTTCCAGCACTGTCAGGAAGTTTGTGATTTTGTGTCACTCTGCTCTTGATGATCCAGAATATTTTATAATTAATAATCACATGTACCCGGGTATGTGAATTTTCACTTGTCAAGAACTTAGTTGAATGTACATGTATTGTTTCTTGTTCCATGTAAAGTTTTACTAATGTTCACACTCTGTCTGCATCACTGCACATGTAAGGAACCTTAATCCATCCCATTCATCAGATGAGATGGGTATTGTAAGTTGCTTTTTGTTGCATTGTATATTGAATGTAAAATAACAGTGAACTGATTGATTGATGATGCAGAGATTCAATCATATACTGAGGTTGTGATATCAATTATGATTTTGTGAAAGGGACCCTGAGTTGACACCTGTTTGTACCGATTTCAAATCCTCTCCAGTCATGTTAAATGGTAAAGAAATCTTGTTAGGCTCAAGAGAACTGTTCCAGTTCCAACATATCTGCTGCCTTTATAGGCGATCGTTGATTTGGCGCCTATCTTGGGTGTCACTTGCCAGTTTTGTTGTACACTATCAATAAGACACGATTCCAGCCACATCTCTTACACATGTAGGTATACAGTAACTTTTCTATGTAATAAAATGTTGTTGACAGTTTAACAGCACCTGTTGTAAAAAATATTAGAGTTTGTCTGCATTTTTTGTCTGTTTTGCCAGGTTTCTCCATGTTGGCTGACATCCAAACACGGCTATGACGTCCTGGCAGATTTCTTACTCCAAGTAGCTTCTGCCTTGCCCTGATAAATTGTACGCAAGAACAAGAACGTCTCTACATGTAGAGAAAGTCTGTTCTTTTGTTGTATGCCTCCAACATGGCCACTGTGTGACGTCACTTGCAAACACTCTATACATATACATGTAGGGTACCGGTACATGTAGCTCATTGTGAAGTCACTTTTGAACAGCAGTATGTGATCTCTAATGGGTAATCTGACAGCCGACATAGAGGGAGCCACCTAGTGGCAGCACTACGACCTACAAAAATGTATGTAGTAAATCGGGTCAATTTGCCAACAAGGTAGTTAGTCCTTTGGGTTGGTGACTGGCTTCGGTTGTCGAGAAAAAGTGGCAATACCGAGCCCCTTTATCATGCAGGCGAAAAGAACGGCAGTTGGAATTGCCACTTTTGGAAACTTGCAATACCCTGTAGGGCCCTACATATAGGTTCTTCACGACTTGAGATATCTTTGAGGGAGGATTTAAATGAAGAAAGATTTAAATGAAGAAAGAAGGAACGCGTATGAAAAATGAGCAAATGTATTATTATTTAGTAACTCTTATTATAATGGTTGAGAATCTACAGTGACGTGATATCAATTACAAAGGTTTACTTTACAGATATGTATAGTTTATGTACAGTTTCAGGATGAAAGGACTTTACGAAATTCTCATCACCTCATTAAGAGATTTTATTACACTCTTGAGAAAGTAGTTTGATTATATGCATAAAATGATATGATACAGTACAGCCATGTTTATCGGAGGAAAACATTACGCCATTAACTACGCGCCTTTTATTTGGCGTGGATCCAAGGGGGGGGGGTGCCCCCCTTTGGGCCAACAAATCTGTAAAATCGGCCATGAAATTAAGGACTTTGGAGCAAATCATTAAAATTCACCACATATTTCAATGTTCCTAGCACAGTGCGCCCCCTCCTTTCCCAAATCCTGGATCCGCCCCTGCCCACGGATCATAAGTTGAGATACTCTCTTTAATGACAGGAGGGCAGCACTGACAACTTATGTGGAGGCCAAGAGGAATGATTCTCAACTGCTGAATACTGATATGACTAAATCAGAACAGGGACAAATATTCCTAATTCTGCTGGTTCCAAATTGGGAAGACTGATTATTCTTGGAGGATACCAAAATGGAATATTCAATACAGGGAATTTCGATCAATTTTTGAACTAATTTGGTCTCGCCACCTGCCGATTTCACTGGAGCTGGACTACACCTGATCATGGAATTCCTCAGAATTTCAATGTTACATGTAGCAACATCGTAACTCCATGACATGAATATATCCAATAGAGACATGATATGAAATGACACTTTTCAGCAATATGAAGATTTGGAGAAAAACTTTCATTCAAAACAGCACATTTCTAACTCCTACATCCTACCAAGTTCTCGAAGAGGACAACAATTAATGCTAAGGACAAGAAACCACCACCACCACATTATAAATTACTATCTCTAAATCCAGAGGCAAAGCTCTGGGACCAGGCAAATGTTCTGTCAATTATAATATAAAAGTGCATTAGAAGAAGCATGAAAACCAGTTGATTGGACTGAAAATTACTATGAAGCTGAACAGTGGCTGTCTAAGGTACGTAGCCATTTATAAGGACCCTGACATTAAGGTGTACGGTAGTCATTAGGTACCAAGACATTATGGACCAGGCATTAGGGAAAGACACTCTTAGCGACCTAGAAAATGGAGACTGGACTAGTATCAGGACACGGGCATTCATTGATCTGATGGATGAAAAACAAAGAATTGGAGATGTAATTTACATCATGATGTAACTGCAAATGTGATGTCATGATGCAACAGCGAATGTGACATCATGATGCAACAGCGAATGTGACGTCATGATGCAACAGTGAATTTGACGTCCTGATGCAACAGCGAATGTGATGTCCTGATGCAACAGTGAATTTGACGTCCTGATGCAACAGCGAATGTGATGTCCTGATGCAACAGTGAATTTGACGTCCTGATGAAACAGCGAATGTGACGGCACGATGCAACAGCAAATGTGACGTCATTATCCAACAGTGAATTTGACGTGATTGGATCCACCAACAGCTTGGAAAATAGAACCTATGACATCATCCAGTGCCCTGCTGTAATGGCCAAATAACAATAATTTTTCTGGTTGATGATGGGCGACACATCCTATCATTCTACCAGTACCAAAGTGGAATTTCAACACACAGAATTCTGGAATGACAGCTCCTGACAGTGGAATTTTTCATCTACGGCTTTTTAAATATCACAACTGAGATCACAAAAACTCACAATAGAATTCACTCCAAGTAAAACAGATTGATTAGACTGTCACTGAGAGGGAAACGAGTTTTAACACCTATTTACAAATCGCATCTGAACCAGCAGTTGAGGCAACTCCACAGAAAGAAAACTTAACAATTACGAAGAACAATATCACTGAAACCGTCTCCATGCGCCCCGCATGGGATAACCTCCAGTTACAGATAAAATATTTAGCTTTTGTCTTTTACTTCTTTCCTATCGTCCGACCATGTCGTCGTGCAAGCTCATTCCGTCATCCAAGCATTACAAAACATCCAGCGTAAGATGTTTTCAACATGACTGTTAATAACTAGGCCCATAGGGTCATATTTTCGTTAGAACCGTCTTAGGCCGGTTCCAAGTACAGTGGTTGACCATATTTTGAACCGGCCTAAGACGGTGCTAACGATAGAACCACTTTATGAATACGACCCATAGAATCTACAAAATACTTATATAATACTGCGGATCTCACCCACAGGCTACAGTTCAAATCTAAATAGGTCGCATGGAAAGGTGTGAAAAATTATCAACAACGCAAAGTTTTCCACAGATACTTCAGTATTGGCCATTCTCCCAAATATCATGACTGTCACAGAAAGTTCACATCCTGCTTCATCATCCCAGACTAGTGTCCTTTTTTAATTCAGCGAAATCACAATTTTACCTTTTTATAATACTATGCATTAGCTGCATATTTACACAATAATTTACGAGAGCCTTTTTTGTACAGTCTAGTTCAAGCAGCAGGGTCCTACAGTGGTAACAGGTAACACAACTTTCTAAAGCATGATCTATTCCATGGTCCGACAACTAGGAAAACATGTGCCGACTCGATTGAAACTACGAAAAACCTCAAGCCAAATCTGTGTAAATGATCCAGTGTCCCAAACAAGGATAATGACATCATGTCAGATCAAAAGGTCTACGACCACACGGCACATCTGCTAACATCTCAGCCCATACGTAATAATAGTAAAATAATTAAGTAAGAGTACCGGTAATTAAATACTGAATGGCATGATGGTTATCATAGTAACCAATATTATTATATACAGAACTTACAGTGATACACTGGTGGACCCTACCCTGTTTTTCAACCAAGTTTTGATTAAAATATACACCTCTCCTAGTGGACACTTCTGCCAGGAGGACACCTCTTGATCAGGGACAGAAAAGTTCAATCTCAATTTGATCATCTTTATTCATTTTCATCTTGGCAATCAAGAAACCTCACACAATATAAAGAGTCAGTCCAAAAGGTGTCCAAGAAAGAGAGGTTCCATTGACTGTATACATGTAAGAGGGTCCAGAACAGAGAGGTCCCACTGACTGTATAAGAGGGTCCAGTATACATGTAGGAGGGCCCAAAGGAAGTCTCATGATTAAAGTGACCTTGTGAGGTCACCAGGTACCGGTAATAAAAGTCGGACAAAAGAGCACATATTTTTATTTTATTTCAGCCAAACAACCTCAATACATCGACCCATATGGTTTATTCTCTGCATAGTTTCCATACTGACTAGTCCTCTCGGTAGGTCGGCGGTTGAGATTAGGAGAGCTGTGACTGATTGGGCCATTAGGGACAGATGTTGAATGACGCAATGCAGGAGATTTGGGCACCAGAGTGAGTGCCACAGGTTTGGCTGGATCTCCACGCATACTCAATCCCGGAGATTTCTGGATTTCTCTCAGAGGCGTGCCTGGAGTTTTGGAAGAATCTGAAATCGACACAACATAAAATTAAGAAATAATGAAATTAAGAAACGACGGAAGTTCTTGGAATTACGATTCAATTTCCAGAAAATAGATCCTTACCCCAAATTGCTTTAGATGTTAATACTACATCAGCTTACTCCCTATAAAACACAGGATATTCTAACTCACCAAGCTGTGGGGGCGGTTGATTCGTTCGCCGCACCAGCATTCGTACTGTTGAGCCGCCATTTTGAATAAGTACGATGGCTTGAGCATGCGTCATGTTGTTCGTGTTCACGGCGTTGATTTCGCAGATCTGGTCTCCAACCTGGAGAAAAAGATGACACAAAATGATAAAATAATGCTAAGTTAATAAATTTAGTACCTCGTTCTTGTAGCTAAACCTACACACACAAAAGCTGCCGTGATGAGCACAACCAGGAGTCAACAGCCCCAGCAAGTGGCAGAAAACAACCCTCACTTACCCGTAATCTTTGGTCCAAGTCAGCTGCCCCACCTTCGGCGATGCGTAGAACATACAGCGGCATACAATTGAACTCCTGGCCACCCCTGATAGAGAATCCAAATCCTCGTGAACCACGATGAAGCTCGACTAGGTAATACTCATCTTCAGGAATATCTGCACTCTGGAGGAGAAAGGAATAGAGGCAAGTGTTTCCAAATCGTTTTGCCTAACATTTCATAGAAACATTCTTTGCAAGGAAAACCTGAACATTTGACTTGGTTTCCTTGCAAACCTAATAGTGTGTTTATATTACACATGACATAGTTTAATGCCCAATGTACACACAGGGGGTATATGAAACTGAAGACGAACTGCAGAGGAAATCGCCAGCCATATGTTATAACTCCGGCTTAAAAACTTGACACAAACGATCATCATTTTGTTTAGGCAAATACGACAATAATTTATTGCACATTTTGCACAAGAGAGGTAATAGGACAGGCATTTACATGTACTGTACCAATTTCACTCATTCATTCATCCATTCAAGCAGTTCTGCTTTAGCAAGAAAACAAAATGAGCAAATAAATGTGTAATTACCCGTTGGGAAGCTGAGGTTGTACTTGAGGCATCATCTAGAAAGGAAGACAATGTTTTTCAGAAAAAAATAAAAGGGGTGCGCCAAAAATAATGTAATCAACATGCTCAGCAAAATGTTTCATAAGAACAGTCCCAAACCCACAAGATTTCTTCTAAACTTCATTCAGTAACAGTACCAACCATCTTGACAATAATCAAATAAATTAAGACAAGCAAAACTAAAGACAGTGATGCAACACCAATATTCCACATGAAGAATTTCACAGCCAATAGGTGGCAACACTGCACTGACAGTTCTGAACAGTTCTTTCAGCATTTTCAATAGGAAATGGACATCGATAGTAACCTCAATAGATTTCTCTTGCAGTGACACCTAAATCCTCTCATACCTACCTTGCGGTGGTCCAATCGTCAGGGTAACCGAATATCCTGAATCTTTTATCAGATTCACGATATCCTCATGATGCATTCTCATTATGTCGACATTATTCACTGCCAATATGCGATCGCCGATGTGTAGGCGGCCGCATCGCTCCGCTGGACTTTTCTCGATGATGCGACCTGAAGGATAAAAGGGGAAGTCGAAAATTAGTGAAGAATTGGAGTGGTATTGAGATTGATTGACGACTTCATGTTCATAAACCCTGGATGAAGTTTTCTCAGGTTTTCAGCAGTACTCTGAAATTGACACAAGACCTAACTCAATCCTAGTCCTAATCCACGGAAATGCACAACCTTCAACCACTGTGTGACAAATGCAGGCATTTGCATTTGAACAGTACCTCATGCCTTGTACCATACATTGTAGAAGACATGCCATTCCAGTAAAGAGGGGAAGAAAAAAGATGACGAGTATACAGAAGCAATGGCCACAAGCTGACCCACAAGAAGTATATCAAGGCCAGAGTATACTTAGGCCGGTGTAGGTCAGAGACTCTATCAAGGCCACTGTATGCCAAGGCCAGGGTATACCAAGGCCAGCATATACCAAGGCCAGTGTATATCTAGGACAGAGAGACTATATCAAGGCTAGTTTACCACGGCCAGTGTATATGAAGGCCAGAGTATACCAAGGCCAGTGTATATGAAGACCGAAGACTATATCAAGGCCAGCAGACTAAAGTGTCAAGGCCAAAGTATACCAAGGCCATAATATATCAAGGCCAGATAACTTCAAGGTCAGAATAGACCAAGGCCAGAGTATATCAAGGCCAAAGACTATATCGAGGCCAGTGTATATCAAGGCCAGAGTATATCAAGTCGAGGTCGAAGAAGGAAGTCTAGAGCCAGCACTCGGGACAGAATTTGACCCCAAAACTGAATGACCGGTCCCCCAAAGCCAAACTCTTGAGGAATATTTGACCCAATGAAATGAATTTGGTTGAACAGTCATAGAGATAGTAGAAGTTTGAGTGTGAACTGAATACATGTAGTTGGAAAATCTCCCCTGCAGGCAAAAACGACCAACAACCACCCACTCCCACGAATGAAAGTATCCTTATGCCAATTAGGCGATGAAGGACGAACTTTCACATTAATGTGGAAGTGTGGCAAGAATAACAAACAACCAGCTGCTAAATTCAGAGAGCAAATGTGTTTGCCACAAGAAGAGAACCCAGAAGCCCAATCCAGCACCGTGTCTCCCAGGTACAGTAGTGCTCAGAATCCAAGTCTCACCAATAAATGGAGTCACTGTACCGTATTTTTCGGACTATAAGGCGCGGCTTTTTTTCATGAAGAAGGGTCTAAAATTGGGGGTGCGCCTTATAGGGTGGTGCGCCTTATCTGCAGATAGTCCGAAAATTTGAGGAAGTGTCACAACAAGCTTGTCACAACAAGCTAATTAATCATGCAACCAGGTCAGTTTGATGCATAACATTGCTGTGGTTCACCTGATGACTGCGTCTTATAGGGAGGTGCGTCTTATAGGGCAGTGCGTCTTATGTATGGATTTCGTCAAGGGTTTAGGGTGAAATTAGGGGGTGCGCCTTATAGTCAGGTGCGCCCTATAGTCGCGAAAATACGGTATATCCCGAATTTATTTTTTTGCTATTTTCTTTTTCTAGAATGAGTAAGATAACATGCTATGAGTCCATTCACTCCGAATGATTTAGACACGTTCTAAAATGCTAGATTATGTGTACAATGAATTGCAAAAAACATGAGAATCTAAAGACGGCAACACTGGGAGACTGAAGGCCCAACTTTGAACTTCTAACGCAGCCCTCAGTGTTGCAATACCCATCAGTTATATGAAAATTTAAGTCTGATAAATCAAACTCGGTACAAACTTCAGTACTCCATCACACAATCAAGTGTACCACACAGAATCATGTTATTTGATATAAAATCTGAATACAACACACTGACAATAACACGCACATGCTACCTCTACATGTATATTGATGCACGACATGTATAGCGACGAGAGGTAGGGGGTAAAAGCTTGTTAAACACGATCAATTCAACTTAATTCAAATTTTTCTTAAAAATTTGACAAATCATGCAGTGAGTACATGAAAGATGCAGTCGAATGACTACATCTACATCAAAACAGTCAGAACTTAAGGCAGTCACAATGTGCTCAACTAAAATCATTGTAGTGTCGTCTGTTTCTTTGTAGGTTCATTGTATACAGCATCGCCTGTGTTATCCATGTGTCACTAGAACTCAAAGGGGATGGCTTAATCTACTTTACCTCATATAGAATGCCTTCACAGGGGAGCTAGTGTGGTATATGGGCCTAGGCCTAGTCCTAGTCATGCAACTGGTGTATGCTGGTAAATAGGCCTGGTCCTAGGCAATGCAACCGGTGCCATTTAGTATAGGCTTTGTCCTAAGCAACTGGTGTAGTGTGGTATACAGGCCTGTCCCTAGGCATGCAACCGGTGCTATGTCGTATATATAGGCCTTGGCCTAGGCATGCAACTGGTGCATGCCTAGGCATGCACCAGTGGTATATCTAGGCCTTGTCCTAGGCATGCACGCTTACTCAGGGGGAGCAAGTGTGGTACATAGATAGGCCTTGGCATGCAACGAATGTTGCGACAGGATAATGACACCAACACAGGGGCGCTAGTGAAGTACATAGGCCTAGAAATGCACGCAGCATTGCAACAGGATTGTCAGACCAGAGAACATTGGACAGAATACTACAAACTTCTTGAATAGATTTTCTAGATGCGATACAACTGACTAAAAGAAATCAGACAAGACAAGGCAAAGATTTCAGTTCAGAGCACTTGTACTTAAACGACTGTATAATCTGCAAATAAAAGCAAAAGGAGAAAGAAAGGAAAATGCACTTAGCTGGTGAAACGTACCAATGAACTCACCTATCGTCGAACCCGACTTAGTCACCGATGAGATGATGACGAAGCCAAAACCTTCACTCTCGCGGCGAGTGACGGTCACGTCGTATGGGAACACGTCGCTCAGCATCTGGCTGCTGTACTGAGGATCTATGGATGAGAGAGAGGAGAAACCATGCATGGGGAGATTAGCATCATTGGAAACTTCCTGAGACATTCTGGTGCAAAGTTGTGATTTATGATCATTTTATGGGATTTCCCAATCAAAATCAACCATTTTCAATGCCATCACCTGTACTTGTCTCAAATGTTCACAACTGTAGCACACGGGTATGCAATTAAACGACAAAAGTCACATATTAAGCATTTGTGACCTGTGACAGCAAAATGAGTCGTAATGCACACAGAAGAAGACCCAAGGTGAACCAACGGATTGCTGATTTCAGCATTGAGTGCCCATTGTGAAATCTGACTTCGTCCATTTCTGTAATTGTTCTCTGGTATTATCTTGGGTCTTCTTTCCGGCGCATTCTGATTCATTTTGCCGTCACGGGTCACATTTGGGGGGGGGGGCATTTGCTATGATTTGCATTATAATTCAGTGTATTAACATTACCAGTTTTTGAATGCAACCTCCTCTTGATGCCTAACGTCACTCGTCCCGCCAGAGCCGCGCTCCCCATCAATTGGACCACTCTATGGTGTGAACAGCCAATCACAGACTGGCCGTCGACGTAGGTTATCTCATCTCCAGTTTTTAAGCGACCATCTAAATCAGCAGCACCGCCGGGGACAATATGTCCAACTGAAACCTGGAAATGTCAAAATTTGAAGTGTAGGCCTATATGCAGCAAAGACATCATTGTCAACATCATAAAATTTTTTGTAATATTACATGCGCATTACTAAAACCATACATGTATTTGGTGAAGTTTTATGATACATCACTGATCACAATTGTCAAAAGTGCATGAAAATGTACGTCACTAATCACAGTGGGTGCAGATTATCACATTGGGTGAGGTTTGTGATCTACTAATCACTAATCACATACGGTAAAGGTCATTCATACATCACTAATCACATCTGGTGAAGGTTGAGGATTATATCACTAATAAACTAAGTGGTTCGCATTATCGATTTATGCATTAACTGCTATTTAAAATCACACCACCCCATATCCCAGTCATCAAGCCATGACACCATCATGCCAAGAAAATACCCTGACCGACATTTGGAATCTGTGGAGAGTGACCCATGGCCAACATAGTGCGTATAACTACAAACCCATTCAATCAACTAGGGACCAGTATTCGATCACGTTTTGCCTTTGAGGCCAGAAATCCAACTTGCATGGTGAGAAAAACATTTGTGGACGACGTTCAATGCCTGTTATCAATAATGAGAGATGGCATGGGTGCAGAGAATGTTATTATCTATTTCGTGACTTGTGGTCCCCAATCAATTTCATGGATCTATTGGCCAGTGTTTCCGCCAGAGGGTGCTCAGGGTACTATGATAGTACCCTCAAAGGAACAGAAAAGGGCCATTTTCTTTAATTTCATGGGGTTTTTGCAGATTTTGAAGAAATTAGTACCCTCAAAAAAATTTCTGGCGGAAACCCTGATGGGGAGAGATGGGATGAGCCAAGAACAGGGTTGAGGAATGGGTTAACTTCTATTCAGTTGAGGTTAGTATTGTTAGGTCACCATAAGGAGGTAGGACAGGGCATGTGGTTTTAGTAAGAAATTCTTAAGGACGCCAAGACATCCGCCACTGAAATAACACATGGGACAATCTCGACGACAGATCGCCGTATTCGTAGTGTTGGCTGACAGACTCGAATCAACTCGACCAAGAGAAATGTTCTGTATAAAAAGAGTTAGTACATGTACCATTTTGGAGAGAGAGAGGATCCCTAACACCCAAGGTAGAGACATCACATGGCGTAATCGAGTAAAATATTTTCTGTACCTTTGTGGGACCTACCTGGGACCCCTCCTCAGTACCTCCAATAATTCGGAATCCAAATCCATTATCGTGTTTGCGAAGGGCAACTGTCGTTTCCCAATATTCTGGCTCCTTGGTTGGACTCTTGTTCGAATCAATCGACTGGCCTCGACTGAGGGGGTCTGACGATGATGATGTGGATGGAATTCGTTGGATTCTCGTAACATTACTAGGACTCGGAAGTTCGTTCTCGAATGACGTGCTCTGTTTTTTCATCTGAGGTGATCCCGAGTACTGGTTGGTAGCAGCAGTGAGATTATTTTGATTTCTATATGGATACAATCCCACAGGGTATTGATTTTCATTGCTCTTTTGCGGTGACGGAAAATTTTGATTTGACGGCGGAAATGACGTTGACGAACTTATTATTTTTTGATTATTCAAAGCACTAGACGAATATGATGAATGATAATTCTGAGGCGGGTTCATTTCGGACTGCGGCCGATTTCTCATATGTAAATTGTCACTGTTTTGTCGGTATGGCACGTACGACGAGGAAGGTGGTGGTTGATACGACTTGAACGATGACGTCGACGATATCGACGGTGGGTGATGAGGCATGTGATAGTCTGCAGACCAGTTCGGCACAAATTCACTGGTAGGAGTTTTACTCCTCATATCCTGCGGATTTGGAGTTTTTGATCGATACATATCATTTCCCTGATTTCTAGATGGCATCTCCGGCCCTGGTGTCCGACTTCGAAATCTCTGGTTATCCTCCGGCAAGGCTAGTCCTCGCTCACCGCCATCTGGGTGATAGTCCCTAAAATCAGCCCTAGGGTCGTAATCCCGACGGCTGTAGTAGCCAGAATCACCGTAATCCTGCCTGTAAGAAACATCTGCCCAAGATGGACGTGGCGGTCCAAAGCTACGATTCCTGAAGTCCTCCCGCATCAGGTACGGATCATGCCGTGGATAATCCGGATATCGGGCACCAAAATCAGCAGACGTATTATGTGGTATAGGTTGCGTGTAATCTCTTGATATGTTTAAGTTCGACGCCGACTGACTATGCAGTGGTTGATTCCGCGACGGATCCTCAATACTTCGATCCCGCATAAGTTGTGGCGTACGTGGTGGCTGTATTTTCACGTCAGCGCCCCCTACCATGACTTCATCAAGCCCAGCGATTGTAGTCGTTGATATTGGCTCTGATTTAGATTCCTGTAGTACATGTAATGAGTCTTGTGGGTTTGACTGGTTGTCCGCCGTTGGCGTTGGAGTTTCAGGTGTTGGGGTCTTGGCTCTTATCGTCGATGCGCTATCACTGGATCTTTCTGCAAAGGAAAATTTAGAACATTATTATTGAGTGACTAGTGGCTCAAAAGAAAAATTTCAGGTGTATGCATAGACTTCCAATACCATCAAACTATGAGGCAAGTTCCTGGTACTGGCACTTATTTATGACAATGTGGATTTTGTTGATGACCAAAGAAGGTAAATATCTGACAAAAGTTCACAAGCAGAAAGCAAACAACTGGATGAAAAGAAAGGAGGAAAGAACACCACATCAGTAAAGGTAAGGCCCCTATTACATAGAGGTATATGGTATTCGGTAATCGCTATTCGGTATACGGTATAAAATCGGACATGCACGATTGGAACAAAAGGCATAGCATGCCCTCAGAATATAGTTTAGTCTTATGTGAACCACTAATTGAAATAACCTTGCTCAATTCACACTATACACGTGCCCTACGAAACGTGCCTAGAATAGAATACCGAATAGCGTATAGCTCTATGTAATAGGGGCCTAAGGAATACAAAACTGACACGTAATACATGTCAGAATTTAAGGTCAGAACTTTTGTGATTTGTCTGAGATCAACACAAAGGGACCACACAGATGAGACTGGTGGTGAACAGGTGAACACGACAAGCACAGGACAAATAGCAAGCTCAGGGCACAAAAAGGGCTCCACATAAAGTACACGTTCTTGAAACTGTTCTTAGTGTGTCTGAAGCGGATCCAGGATTTGGGAAAAGGGGGGCACCCGTACTGGGAACATCGAAATTTGTGCCAAATTGCAGAAGTTTACAGTTTTAACAGATTTGTTGGCCAAAAGGGGAGGCGCGCCCGGGGCACCCCTCTGTATCCGCACCTGCACAAAACTGCAGGAAGCACTAATATAAAGGTGACCAAATTCAGACGACATGATGAAGGGTCAGATAATCACTACATGTATTCTGTGTCATCATATCACTGAAAGATTCCAGCCTAGTCAGTACAAACCTGACACACTTATTGATGAGTTCTTACTCTCTTTGCCACCCTCATCAGCATCTTTTTCCTCTTCCTTGACTGATGAGCCGCCATCAGCCCGTGTTTCCTCTAGAGTGCTGACAGTACCGGTACTGGTCACAGTGGTAGAGGAGATGGTGTTCACGACGGCGAGGGAAGGTTTGGGAGTTGGTGTAGGTTTAGAGGAAGGCTCATCACTGGCAGGCGGTGCGGGTGGTTCACCCTGACCACCAGGTTCTATTGCTAGCAACAGACAAAATGAATGGAGCGGACGGTCACACAGAATACGGGAAAGCAGGTGTCACAACACAGGCACAGGTAAAAATTGATAAATTGATGATGAAAATGCACCATGCAACCTCAAAATCATGAAAATGCACAAGACATCCTTCAGTACAATGAAAGCAATACACAAATCTACACAGAAGGCAATATAAAACTGCACAGCAGGCAATATAAAACTGCACAGCAGGCAATATGAAAGGACTGCACACAATCCAACTTGTATTTAATACATGTACATCACTGAATACTGACCTGCAGCACTCTGGGTTGGACTAGTGATGTTCTGAACAGAACCGTTTGGAGGGGAGAAAAAATACTGTCCTGGTGCAGTCACCTGACTACCTTGGCTGGGCGGTCGAGGTTTCTCTGAGTCAGGGGAGCCCTGGAAATGAAAACAAGTCCATGAATAGAATGTTACATCTGATCGGGCAGAAATTGGTGCTTTTAGGCCGTGTATCCATAGGCTGTTCCCTTGTGGCATGTTTTCTTGTTCCCTGTTCGCTTGTGACCTTGTGACGCACCACAGAGAGAATGAACCATTGACCTGTTACTGGCCGTTCCCACAGGGCACAAGGCCAGGTCTTATTGTCCTAACGGCTCAAGTCCACGGAACAAGGGAACATGCCACAAGCAAACAGTCTATGGATACGCAACCTTAGGTTCGGTCAGGATTCTGGAAGAATATGTCCCTTCAATAGTACCGTAAACAGCAGTATCTACAGTTGTGGTCAGTGGGAATGTGATTGAATGAAGTGACAGCTTTATCATGTATGACTGACTACACTTTAGTGTTGACTGCAGTTATTATGTCAATTAACCATACACCCACTGGTTTTATTGGAAATACTGCCAACCCATGGGACGGAGTCCTGTGCCTGGAGAACACTCATGACGCAAGTCTAAAGTAAAGTTCAAGCGTGATTGATGACGGATCCCATCAATATCTCCCATGATCCACTCAGCTACTTCACCTCAAGAGCCCCCTTCCAACGACAGCCGTTGACCAACGTCAAGGAGACTACCAGGACGAAGAATTATTAGTTGCCATGGCAACTGTAAATACAATGTCAGTAGTACACTCCACTTGCATTTGGAGAGCTTCAGTCAACAACTGTGTAATGAAAGAATGACACACAACACCAGTTTTTTAAAACTTTAACCATTCTTTCAAACGTAAATGTTTTGCCGTGTTTTTGACATATGCTTGTAGCGCCACCTGGTGGGTTACAGGCAGATTCCGTCCCCCTTTGTCATGTTTGTGGATGGAACTGGTGAGTCCCAATGGTGGCACAATAGAGAGATTGACCGTAATTGACCATAATGCAAGGAGTAGAGGGAGTAGAGGAACCCCAGTGAAAAGAGCAGGTTCAAAGGAGTTGCCCATCTGATAGAATTAGTGACTGTACTAACAGAAATTGAACCCAAAACATTGGTGATGGCATAGATGTATCCACTGCCCCACTCTGACAGACCAACCTTATCAATGTAACTGATACTAATTTACTCTGACAACTTCAGTGTTCGACAAAAGAGCCTCATTAAATCAAACTAAATCAAATTTCCACTACTTAATTATGAAGATAGACGAGTAATTTGGAAAATTTTCAAGTGATTACAACCAACTTACCAGTTTGAGAGATGACTTCCTCAGTTTGTTAGTTGGGATTCCTGTAAAATACAATTAACAAATACCACAGACATGTTACTGCATCAGCAACCAGGGCTCAGTTCCAGAATGGCTGGTAGCAAACATACGTAAAACTCAGTGAGATCATCTTCGTGAGCCATGTCTCCAAGTTAAAACCTGTGGGCTACCTCATCTTCACGACACAGTTCCCAGACACGACTTCCAATCTCACAGACATGAATTGGCATGTGTGCTGCCAGGTTTAGGAGTGCATGACAGTGAGATAATCCCACAGGGATTCTATGTGTGCTGACGACTTTAGAGAACCAAATAAAGTTATAAACATTAACCCATTAACTGTGTAATTTTTTTTAGTTCTAATTTTTCTTTCTTAAAAAAATTGCCCAAAAAGAGCATTTGACACACAAGGTTCCAGGCGTGATATAACGTTCTACGCACTGTGATGCGCCATTTCCTTGCAAGGCGTACTATTAAGCCTTACGCAAGCATCGATCCTCGGGCGTTTCCATGGATTCACAGATGCCCTAATGACATAATATGATGTCCTACCCAGTTTTAACCGTTAAAACCGGTTAAAGGTGGTAATGCAATCGAAATGAACACGGAACACCCACACTTGACTGTTCCATACACTGCAATGATATCCAGAACATAGGGCCTAATATTCCAGAGAAGATGAGGCAGCCATACTGAGTATGATAATTTCATGACAGTATCTATAACGACAATGTCTACTAACGACCCTGTGGTTATTAATTGAGACACTATCTACATCTTGAAGTCACACTGTAGCAGGATGACGCTAATCACTGCCACACCTGCGACGGATAGTTAAGGATGTGTGATGACACATTTCTGTCATCCATAAATATTCACTTCGCTAGTTAACCCTGCCAGTTTCAAGGAAGACTTATAAAGTACACTAATAAATCGACATGACTGGTCAAAGGCAACAGGTTATAGCAGTTGTTGTCCTTCAGAGGTCAATAGTGAGGTTTCGCAAGCACCCAGTTAGGCCATACCACAACGTTTATCTTTTGTTTGGGTATACCCACACAATAGATAAACGTCATCGTAGGGCAACCGGGCGCTTGCAAAACCTCACTACTGGCGTGAAATAAACAACATACAGGCGTGTAAAGCAGCCCCAATCACCACCGATTTTCATCAAATAGGGGAGACCGGGGCTGGTTGTAACAGGGGTAGGTTGTAACAGAGCTAATATTTCCTTGAATATCCACTGGGAAGGGCTGAGTTTCCTCACATATATTGACATTGATACCGGCCACCTTTGTACCAAAGGGCATCTGAATGTCCGAATTGACTTTCCAAAAAATCGACAAAAACCGTTTTTAGTACATGAAAGTAAAAAATGACCTGATCAGAAAATCTCTTCTCCTTCACTGCCTGTGCAGTTTTAGAACTTTGTTTGGATACTATTTGAATAATGATGTAAAGCCTGTACAACTGGTCCAGAGTGATAAGGCCCACTTCCACATGCTTTGGTATTGCAGCCCACATTTGACCTGAACTATAGGTGGGGTTGGTTGTAACAAACATGGTAACATCGTCACCCTGCTAAGATATTTGCCTATCTCACTTTTTCAGGTTTTGATAAAATGGCAAAAAACCAAATTGTTTACCTCACCACTTGGAGATAGGCAAAATTAAGGTTTTCATCAATCCTCACCCCTCATCCTATAGACTGTTCAATCGATTATTTTTTGTAAGAAGAACGGATTTGCTGTGTTTAAAAGTTTATTTAGGAGACAAATACCCATGTCGTTTTGAAAAACACATGAAGAAGTAAAGGGAAATTTGCCATGCTCACTTTATGAGATGTGTTACAACCAACCCCGAAATTTTTTGACGGGGCAGGTGGTACCACTCGACTTTGGACCCATTTTTCTGAGACATGGATAGAGATGGCTAAACTTTGTTTAGTGCACAAGTGACCATTGATATCAAATATCCAAAAGACCAAGCAGGTTATAAATACCTCCTGTAATTAGGAAGTAATCGACCTCAAAAGAAAAAGTGTTACAACCAGCCCCGGTCTCCCCTACAGATAATCCTAGCGATGTATAATTGCCCGTAACTAGTTTCTCAAATTGTGTGTTTGATAGTTGAACGCTTTCCTTTGCGAGGGCCTGGGACTGGGAGCTCCAGCTGATTAGTGATCACTTGATCGTCACCTCCCACTCTGAGACTGAGGACAAATCTGAAGTATCACATCATAAAACACCTACCGCCTCTCTGCACCAGCAGCCTCGTTTCGTCCCCTTTCGGACAATCCTTCAGCACCTGCACCACCTGCGAATGCGTCATCTCCTTGACTCTTGTCTGATTGATCTCGACTAAAATATCACTCTCCAGTAAGTTCTTACACCGCGGTTTATCCAGAATCTGTTTCACCTTCTGTCCGTACTGGCTATCCGCTATTGTGAACCCGAAACCCATATTGCCACGTACTATGTGCACCTCCAGCATTTCCGGCTTCGACACGGCCGAATTCAAAACGTCAGGTGGAGCACTCTGATTGGCTAAATCCAATTGGTTAATTTTGTCGAGAAAATCCGTTTGCATATCGATTGAGGCACTAGTAATATCGGGCATAGACTTCACACTACGTTGAGAAGAATTTAATACTCCATTTCGTAAATTGAAGTTCTTTTTTGAGAAAGTCGGCGTATTTGCAACGGGTGTGCTCGGTAATGTCACAGCCACGGTCGTAACGATTTCCGTATTCGGATCATTTGGATCAAACGGTAGGGGATAACCCCGACATACTTCGAGATTGATAGTTTCACCCGGAGATATGGATTGGAACAATGTCACTACATCCTGGTGCGTGTAACCAAGAACACAGGAGTCGTTCACGTAGACGAGCACATCACCTGGAATGAACAAAATCATGAGAATAGTCCGACTTTCAATAGCCTGGCTTTCAATACACCCTGAATACTGTAGAGTACCTTGAGTCACAGCAATCTTGTTGAAAGCCTGGCTTTCGATACACCCTGAATACTGAAGAGTACCTTGAGTCACAGCAATCTTGTTGAAAGCCTGGCTTTCGATACACCCTGAATACTGTAGAGTACCTTGAGTCACAGCAATCTTGTTGAAAGCCTGGCTTTCGATACACCCTGAATACTGAAGAGTACCTTGAGTCACAGCAATCTTGTTGAAAGGCTGGCTTTCAATACAGCCTGAATACTGTAGAGTACCTTGAGTCACATCACCAAGACTAGGTGGCCGCTCTGTCAGATGCCTTCCCTCAAAACCCTTCAATCAAACCCTCTTACCCACCTTGTTTTAATACCCCATCAGCATAGGCCGGTCCGCTTGGAACGACATTCTTCACTTGTAGGAAGTCCTCATCTGAATCATCGCCGCCAACGATGGTGAACCCAAATCCTCGCACACTCTTCACCAAAGTTGTCCTTAGGAATTCCCCCTTCAGCTTGTCAGGATTCTTAGTGAAGAATGGTCGGCGATTCCCACCGACATATGCTGAAAAGGAAATATGATGCTGTAAGGAAGGCATTAAGGAACATAACCTCAAACATGTTCAGCACAGAAAATGTCTTTGTAGCACAAATATTTACCGGTGTGTCTCTTGGATCTTCAGAACTGATACACATACAGGAAAATTTGCCATGAATATTTACAGAGTTTACAGTATATTCGGAGATGAGAGAATACCCACCTGGTGGCGACCCTCGCCCGTTGATTGAAGAACCTTTGTCCATATCTCTTCTCGTCCGCGGTAAACTCCCAGTACCACTTGTATCACTTCCAACCTCTGCAGGAGATCAAATCAGAATAATAAATGGTGAGCAACGTGACTGGTGTCTTCCTGACAGAAGCATTCAGTTGATAAATCTAAAGCAAGACAGCCAAAAGGAGCAGGAATTATCCCCACTCAACATCTTGTACTAGTTTCCCTGTTCATGCTGAATCATCCAAAGCAGCGATGAACACCACATGTGGGCCTAGCGAGGCACTGCGAAACTTCTATCCAGAACATCTTTGAAATGCACTATACCAGACAAAACTTTCACTTTCCTTTGTCTTTATATGGTTGATTATTCAGACCTCGATTCACCTGAATCCACGGCGCCTGGGAGAAAGTTGCACAGAAAGCATGATCTCACCTGATTTTTCTCTTTTTGCAACTAAAACTGGATTTTCGTACTGCGTTCTTCTGTTAACATGGCTGGAAATGCAGAGAGATGATAAATACAGTGTCACTGGCCAAATGATAGAACTTCCATGAGGGATTTACAACACAAATGATCACCGATTGGCTTTTTTCTACAAACGTGAATAGACTTGCAGTCAAAAGGCGGCTACAGAGTGTTGTGGCTATTTGGCTTCTGACTTTATATAGATGTGCTCTTTGAAGGTGCCTCTCCGGTGATTTTTCCTGCACAAATTGGCTCTCTATCGACTATTCACCGTTGTTTGTTTCCTTATGACTTACGCTACGACCAATGACTAAGTTGTCTTCGGCTGAGTTGCCCATAGACATCCAAATTGTGAGAGAAAACTCACACACAAAAAGGTGCCCTTAATTTACAGATACTGAAATAATACGACAAGACTGCACACAAAAGTGTCTTTTGCATTTCTTACTCGATGAAATAGGTTCCATAGTGAGGGTCCTCTACCTTCTCCCAACCGTAGGGTAACTCTGGAACGACAGGAGGAAATCAATCACACAATGTTTTTTATCAGTCTGACATGTCACGAGACGCCTGTTACGTCTGTTCATTAGAAAATGTCAAAGGCATCAAAGCTGTAAAGTTAGAGATGAGGAATTATGTTAGTAACACAAACAGACCACATGTGGTTAACCCTTTCACCACGAGTAGCAATTTCGATTGAAATTGATAAACTTACCAAATCCTAAAATCGTACAGAGTACCCTGACACATCTAATCGGTTATGCATTGGAAGGCACTGTTACAAGTAGTTTCGTAAAAACATTGCAGTTTGTAAAATGTTCACGTTCTATAAAACCTGTTGTTGTTTTTTATAAAAAAATCGCATTTCGCCGAATTTCGTAAAAACACTGCACGTGAATCGTAAAATCGTACCCCTAGATGTGTAAAACTGAACATCCACTTTCATAAAATTTTCGATAGGTAACAAGAATCGTAAAACAGTCATCGACCATTTCCATAAAATACACATTTTTTTATAAAAAACAACAACACAGGTTTTTAAAACGTACCAACCTTTTACAAACTGCAATAACTTTACAAAACTATTGGCAACAGGCACTCATTGAGAGCTCTCCAATTAGTACTCATATGATGGGTCTGAGGTGTATTTCCCTTTTTTTATTTCCAACAAAATTGGCCTTGGCAGTAAAACCTTTATGGAATGTAATGTAGTTAGTTTATGTGGGGCTCAAAGCATCTAACATTATTAGACCAGCCTCACCAGAATTATTTCTTGGGAACTAAAAAAGCAAATGATTCAACACTTCCTTGACCCTTTCAGACAAATTCATATAATAATAGAAGTCGTCCTCCAAAAATTTCGCAAATTTTCGACCCAACCGGGGTCTTCCTCAGGCACTTTCTTGTAAGAGACTATAGACAAATTCAGTGTATCAAAGTGGCCGAGAATCAAACCCAAGACCTCTTGGGCATGAGTGACAGTCCAACCCTTTGTGGCCGAGGCCTCCCTAATGAGACGTTACAAACAAACAGATAAGACTGCCGCCTAAAGCAACACAGCGGCTGCAGACAACGAGCGCTGAAAAAAACATATCATGATGAGGAGATCGGAGGAATATTGTAAAAGATATAACGAAGATGCCATAGAAATGACCACGCACGGCAGATTGAATAGAAACATGACAAATGACCCCTTTGAGAATGGGATGAGCTCACTTTGTCAAACACAGAATTTTGATGAGATGATAAGTTGAAGTGGTCTCAGTTTCCACAATGAGAGACTTTACTACCATTAGAGGTCACCTGTTACCAGTCCGAGAACGTCACAGAATTTGACATTACAGACGTAAACCATGGCGTCCACGTCATTATGGATGACGTCGTGGCGTGCATTTCTTCTCTGTGACGTCAAATTCCATGACGTTCTAGGTCCGCTTACTGGTGGTGACCTCTAATGGCAGGAAAGTGTCCCATTGTGATTAGCTTTCTACAAATTCAATAAAATATTTGGTACATCATTGAGTACTGAGGAGAGTTGTTTGTTACACTTGGGGACTGACATAGTTTGTTAATTTTATAAGATATAGAATCGGTAGGTTATGTTATATTCATGCAGGACCTCAGCCAGAGACGGTGGTCATTTACTGGGCGCCAAACCGGCAAAACATCCCGGTCACCACGGAATCAAGCTGCAGCAATGGCCAATAAACAAAATTACACCGTCTGACGGTATCAAATTTTTATAGTCAACACAATACCAGCAATGACGAAGGGGAGCTGTTCATCAACTAGATTGCACTAATAATTAATTATTCATGAGAGAATACATGTAACTCATGCATATTCATAAAGTCATATTTCCAAGTGCGCACTCGGTGACATGCAGAAAAAGAGGATCCAATCAAATGGAAATGATTTTTTACGGGGGGAAGAAAATAAAAACATGCACGCAATCCAAGCATAATGGACAATTTCATGCCTATGATTTCTAAACACCGAAAGCTCCATACATAGCAAATTCAGGCAGGAAGCGAACGTGGTGCAACTATGAAAGCTCAGATGGTTTTTAAAACAGGTATGGCACGATCGAGCCAGACCTATTCAAATGCCCAGAAGTGGTCAAACAAAAACCTGTTGGCTATTTTTGACTGTTTATGAAACTGGGTCCTGACCTCTTGCTCAACAATTTCTAATGGTTTACTTCACTGTCCATTTCTTTGCCATTTTCTCTCTGTTTTCCAATGCATTTCAGTCTTGACAATACACCCATCTCTACCTTGAGCCCCGGAAGTTGGCAGGGTGTCCCTTTTCAAATTCTATTTCCGAAGTCAAACAGTCTCGCGCAGAGTGAAATAGGCCACCATGCATTCTTCCATTCGAATTCAATGCTGCATTGTGCTCAACTAAATTTCAAATTCAAATTCAACTCTGATGCCGTCATTCTTATTTACAGACTGACCAATCAGAGACAATCCGGGTACGAGGTTGATTATGTAGGTCAACCTCACACCAATCGATACCTGCTTCTGATTGGTCAAGTAAACAGACTTTTGCAATAGAATTTGAAAAGGGACACCCTGCCAACTTCCGGGGCTCAAGGTAGAGATGGGTGTATAGCCACTCGTTTGGACAAAGTAGGTTTTCTCCTGGACCACTGGTTTCCTCCTGCATTACACTACCACTATTTGCAGGAGAAAACGGGAGTTCCAAAGAGCAAAACCTGCTATGTAAAACAGAAAGGCCCTTCGCTTTCACCTGAAGAATTGGTAAAACTGGTGAGTGAAACCGAACTTTGGGTATGATAGGCAATGATGTTTTTAATATACCACTCTGACAGCCAGGCAATTTTCTATGTAGATAAGATAGAAGCCAGTAGGAGGTACATAATAGTCTGGAATAGCCAGTAAAACGTGCAGGGGGTGGGGGATTAGGTAGAATCACCAGATCCGTGTTGTCAACTTAAGAGTAAAACGACAACGGGTGGTAACTTATGCCGAAGATTTTGACAACATCAAGACTTACCATGCGTTATTGTGATACTAGAACACAAAGATATGGACGCCAAACGATCTGCAACCGAGGCAAAATATGAAAACAGAACAGAAAACGACTAAGCCACAAGCAATCGATGCAAAAATTTATGACAACATCGAATGTTGGGAGTCAAAATGCACGGAATTTCATCGCAAGGATGAGGAGAGTCATGCCTACTCTGAAATGCAAGATGAATGACAATGCCGAAAGGTCGCTTTCTTCGTAGACAGTACTGTAAAGCAAGATAATTTCGCGGCTGGAAATTTTCGTGAATCAAGATTTATAGACATATTCGCTGCAGGATATTTCGTGAGTCTCTGCAATTTTTTTTCAGTTTTCTTTCACGGACCATATTTATCACTTGCCTGTATTTATATTCGCGACAGGAAATTTTCGTGACTCATACACTCTCGCGAAATTCGTGAAAAATTTCCTGCATGCGAAATTTCCTGCTTTAAAGTATTCTACAGAATGGTCCAATGAATCGTCAACTGGAATTGCTACTGGTACTGCTCAGGAGACATTTCATCAAACCATCCTGTACATGAACATGCATGACAGTCGTGCTGACAGTTGGACTTTGGTCAGGCACAAATCCAGAACATGTGACAATCTTGACACTGATTTGGCTCGTCGGCTGAGGACATTTGCTGCACCATGGCAAATGACTGGTCAATTTGCCATTAGCCATCACACATGGTCACATGTTGAACACTTTGGCAAACGACTGGTCACTTTTCAATTTGCCATGATGTGGTAGACACCATAGCAATTTGCCTCCCATGGGGTGAACAGTAAATGACCAATTTGTTATGACACACTCATTGGCTCACCGGACACGATTTCTGCATCCCTTTGTGACCATCATCCCCGATTTCAGCAATTCTTTCAATTCGCGTTCTGTCTCACGGCAACAGTACAAAGACCTCATGATCACCGTGGCAGACACGCAATTACGAGCCATTCAAACCCAGAGTTCAATCAAATTTGTCTTTAATGGTCTTAGCGTATCGTCAGACGTGACAATCTGATTGGTGGGGATTTACACCTAAGTCATAGAAACGATATTGCAATGACAACTGAGAAGCGATTGGCGTTTAGTCATCCTGTTACGATGTTAACTCTTGTGACGATGATTTTTGGCACAATTTGCCTGACTTTCTCAAACTCATTTCTACCAGACAGAAAGATCTTCTTCGGCACTTTCTAATCTGGGGCGAATCCACGATTTGGGAACATTGAAATTTGTGCCAAAAATTCCAGAATTTCACGGTCAATTTTACAGATTTATTGGCCAAAAGAGGAGGCGTGCACTGTAGTGCCCCCTATGGATCTGCGCCTACTAATGAATACTCATTTTGAACTGTTTGAAAGCACAGATATGACTTCTACACGTTTATTTCCATGTGAAAACGATTAATTACATTCGTCTTCAACATGTGAAATGAGTCGAAATTCACCACATAACTCGGTTTGACAATACAGACGAGAGCAAACGACACCCATTAGGCCATGTCATTGATTATTCAATGACTCGTGCTAACATATTCACTGGAAGAATTAAGACTCATTACCGAGCCTGAGAATGTGACACGGCTGAACGTGAGGTCACATCATCGGGAACAGCCACGGAATGCGAACATCGGAGAGATTCTCCAACGCTGGGTAGTGGGATGAGAACACATTGCCAGCATTAATTATAACGCATAGTGTAATCTCAAGGGCTTAACTGAAGGAACTGTGATGTCAGCCAGCAACTGACCTCCGTTAGATGCAGATGCTAGTCAAACCCCAGCCAGACAAAGCTGAGGGGAGGGGGTAGAAATGTGTCCTCTGCCAGACAAAGCTGGGGGGGGGGGG
>NMRB01000302.1:51287-78300 GCA_002633025.1 Notospermus geniculatus | reverse complement strand
GAACAAATCTGTAAAATTGACAGTGGAATTCTGAAATTTGGAGCAAATCATTGAAATTCACAGCAGATTTCAATGTTTCTAGCACAGTGCGCCCCCTCTTTTCCAAAATTGTGGATCCACCCCACCCCTGACATGGTGGACTGAAGTACAACAGAACCGTACCTCAGGGGACACCTCTCTATTAAGGACAGCAGAGTTCAGTCCCTCTCTAGTGTCAGCATCTTATAGCGGTGATACAATATTAACCCAAGTTCGTACAGAGAACCAACAGAAATATGAGATCAGCTTATCTGTAACAAGATAACTACTACATCTCATCACTGAAATATGAAAACTTGTGATGATATTTGACCCGTGATATTTCGAAGTCAACTGTGAGACCAGTACAATTATCTGGTCTCCGCATGCATTACACTGATTACTGGTTATTGCCCAGTGCAACTGGCACCCTCAAGTACAATGACAATAATCTTAAAATGTTTGATAACGGATATGATGAGGTACGCGAGGAGGTGTGATCAGGTGTGTGATATGACCGTTGGTCTGACCAGCAAGGGTCATCACCTGGTGAGGCACATGATACAGGTGCTGCTGGGACAATGGTTGGACCAGCAAGGGTCATCACCTCGTGAGGCATAGGTGATACCGATGCTGCTGAGACAATGGTTGGACCAGCAAGGGTTATCACCTCATGAGGCATGTGATACAGGTGATGCTGGGACAATGGTTGGACCAGCAAGGGTTATCACCCATGCACCTCGTGAGGCATGTGATACAGATGTTGCTGGGACGATGGTTGGACCAGCAAGGGTCATCACCTCATGATGAGGCATGTGATACAGGTGTTGCTGGGACAATGGTTGGACCAGCAAGGGTCATCACCTCGTGAGGCATGTGATACAGGTGTTGCTGGGATGATGGTTGGACCAGCAAGGGTCATCACCTCGTGAGACATGTGATACATATATGTTGTCGGGGCGACGGCTGGACCACCACGGGTCACCACCAGATTTTTTTCTCTTAAAATATCTCTCAAATGGAACCCAAGGACCTGTATAATATGAGAGTTGCAGTCAGGTCAATCTTAAAGCCACAACGTACATGAATAATGTCTTTGAACAGCACTCAAACTGAGACAATCACATTATCGATTACGTCCTTTGAAATAAGAAATTTACTTTGGAAGGCGAATTACATTACATTGTCCGCCTTAATTGACAGACTGACTTGAAGCAAAGACAAGCTTTGAAGTTTAGAAACATGGACGTATTATTTCTTTGGAGACTGGATTGAAGCGGCGCAGGATGAAAACGATATTGGGCGAAAAAATGTATGTAGCGCAGGTGGAAACCGGAGTGCCCAGAGAACCTGCCCTGACTGGGGATTGAACCCGAAACTTAAGCAGTGGTAGGTACTGATGTTTCCACTGTGCCACGCTGGTCTACAGCCCATAGACAACTCTTTTGGTGTCAGTGACAGAGACATCATATGACAGTTTAATAACTGTTACTAAAAAGTTTCCTAATTGTTAGAATGCATAATCAATTTTGTCGAGAAGTTATGTTTTTTTAGAGAGGAGTGAATGAACATTAAATTCTCATTTAGACTTTGGAGAGGATAATTGATGCAGTCTGCATAGTGCAGCGAATTGGTGTAAGAACGAGTTGGCGAGGCATCTGATATGCATGGGATCTGACCAGGAATTGGCGGTCTGCTAATGTATCATTATAAGAACCAAAAACAAGACGGCAGCCATATTTGATATTCACTGCTGGGCAAAATGTCCTCTTTCACTACCTTATGCTGGCCTCAATCCATCTGTACATCCATTGATATTTCAGTGTGTCAATACCATAATCCCAGATGAATAGCAAAAGAAGATGGCAGCAACGGCAGCCATATTGGATACTTTCTGTCAGATAAAAAGCCTCTTTCACTGCTTTCTGAGTGGGCTGCAGCTGGGGGCTCTTTCACATCTGTTCATATTCCAGTGTGTCATTGCCAACGGTCCCCATTTCATCAATGATTGCTTATGTATTGTTCATTGACTAACTTATATTGTCATGAATTGGTTCAATGTAGCCCAAGGATCGATGCTAGCCTGGAGTTAAGATTCAGAATTGATTTCATATAACAAGCACGCTGCCATATTGCTAACATCTAATCCAAATGGGCTGTGATGGGCTTTTGTAGCCCCGAGCAAGTCAGAATTAGTTCGCATCACCAAAGGTGTGAGTGCCGGCGATCAGGAAAACAGCTTCTCCACGCTGACCTTTCACCAGTGTTGACAGCCAGCAGCTTGATGGTATAATTTTGATCCTAATGGAATAATAAAGGCTGCCAACAGCAAAGTGTACACCGGGACCAGCGAGAGGTGCACTGGCACTATGATTCTCAATCTGAGGTTTCTACTACACATCTTCTAACTGAAGGTGTTACTTTAATGAAGCGTCCACACATAAATTGTGTGGGATAACTCACATGTCGCACAATTTCTGTGTGGATGTTTTATTGGAATAGCATTGAATCCACTGTCGCAAAATGCAACGGAATCTGGTTTTGGTGTGAACCTGCCCGATGCTTCTACAAAATGCCAGAACTTAAGCTAGGAATCCACCATTGATTTTTAAGCTGATCTTGCATTGCGACTTGCTTTGCAACTGGGTTGCATTGCAACTGGGCACTCGATCGCCGTAGTGGACTCGCTAGACATGACTTCCACCAATGGCGAAGATGTGGTCAATTTCAGTCGGCAATCGGTCGGCGACCGGTATCACTTCCCTGCGATCGTTTTCAATCGCAGGTAGCAGGTTGCAAAGCAAGTCGCAAAGCAGAAAATCTGCAGTGGATTCCCAGCTTTAACTGGATGCTCAGAGGAAACCTGCACAAAGAAAGCCACCCTCTCTATCACATGAAGAACTGGTCCAACTGGGGATCGAACCCAAACCTTAGTGGAGGTAAGACAGACACAGATGTTTCCACTGGCACTGCACAGTAACATAACCTCAAGCCAATATAGCTGACCGTGAGGGGCTGCCTGATGCTACAAGTCACTGCCAGGCAGGAGACGAGTGTCAGGAGAATATATGAGGAATTGTCCTGATTGTTGGAATGCCTCTTCAAGCATGAATAACGTGACAGGCAGGATTCACAGATTAGGACATGATACGTGTATCGGTTGAGGGATCATGACATGGCTGTTGCCAACCACCAGGGAGTCTGGACCAAGTGATACATGAAAGCATTGTATCATCTCTTGCATGGGTTGCGTCAGGTTCCCTGAACAGATATGGGCATAATATGTTGTATCATGTCTAGGAAAGAATTTTGAAGACGTCAATGACGAAGGCCATGAAACCTCTGGACCAAGGGATCTCCTGCATGATGACGAATTTACATATAGTACTGTAAAGCAAGATAATTTCGCGGCTGGAAATTTTCGCGAATCAAGAATTATAGACATATTAGCGGCAGGATATTTTCGCGAGTCTCTGACATTTTTTTCAGTTTTTTTCACGGACCTTATTTATCACTTGCGTGTACTCATATTCACGACAGGAAATTTTCGCGACTCATACACTCTCGCGAAATTCGCGAAAATTTTCTGCATGCAAAATTTTCCTGCTTTACAGTATTCCACAGACATGGTACGATATGAAGTAGAGGAACTGGACCAAGTGATCCGATAGTATTGTACAGATATATCTCCTGACGTCAGCTTTCATTCCATAGATGAGCAAGACATGTCCGGGATCGGTAATGCAGTCAATGCTGCAGGCCATGGCCCTGGACCACACTGGATCTCTGGGATGAAAACGTGGCTAGTCACTAACAAAGATATGATATGTCCGTGGAGGTATTATGACACGGCCAATGCCATCTGCAAGGAAGAATGCCACAAAGTAGAATATGTGAAGGCACTAAAGGGATACATCACATTTGTGAGTAACATGATGGATTTTGTTTTACCCGGACATAATACGTTAGATGATAAATTGCCAGGCTTGATTGGGTCCATGGTATATTGATTTGTCAAGGGAGGCTGACCGCATTTTCAACAGAATGTGACAACCTAAGGTTTACCGTCATGATCAACGACTTTCAACTAAAAGCAAGCTGCATTGTTGACTCTGTGATGTAGCCAAACAAAGTCAGCCACAAGACTGCATTGAATTCCAATCCTCTGAAAACAGAGTGGGAAATTTCTTGAATGATCACCGGCGTGGTTATTTGGCTACAAGACGAATGGATGTTTTGAAGCCAAATGGTGATGAGTATGACCCAAGACATTGAGACTATTTTTAAAGCTTGTCACCAAGCATCTTGGTCACCAAGCATCTTGTGACTTCCATGTACCGGTAAATAGCGAGGTTTCGCAAATCTGACGAAAGTACGACATACGAAATTCAACTTCATTTTCACGACCTAATGTATTTCTGGAAGTTGGTACCACAAATGTCACTGCTGCCAGTGCGTCTTTTAGTGTATCATGTAAGGTCGAGAAGAGTTATGGTGCATCTTGAATTTTAAAATTTCCACTTTGTATCTACGAACTAAAGTGGGAACGAAAGATAAATTTCAAAGTTTAATATGAACACCGTAACTCTGTCCGTCTTACGTCATACGCTTAGCGTCTTGCGCTAAAAGACGCCCTTGCAGCAGGCGGTATTTGTGGTACCAACCATTTCCTGAAATACATTGCGTCATGGAAATGAAGTCCAATTTACTATTTACTACTTCGGGTTTCGTCAGATTTGCGAAACCTCACTAATGTCACATATGTACGACCAACATCCTCAAATCAACATATATCAACATACTCCATGCCGAACAGCAGCGGTAACAATTTATTCCAGAGAGTAATCCTTCAAGCAAACATTAACACTTCGCTAACAATGCTAATCCTGAATCTGCCTTCTGGCTTAGTCGAAGATGGAATGATGACAAAAACATGAAGACACAGAATCCAGCCTCTGGCCAAATCTAATATCAGTGCCATCGATCGGAAGATATTGCATTGCAGAAGAAATCCTGTCACAGAAGTTAGATCCCGATTTTCCCGTGTTTTAGATTATGGGAGCTTACAGGGAAATTATTAGAGATCAAAAGTTGCCGTCATGAAGTCTAGACTGATAGTGAAGAATGGGATGGGGTACATCAGCCGCGTTGATGTGTCGGGGATTCATGAAATGTGAAGCATCAGCAGTCAAACCTTGTCACTTGAGAACAGTGTCAGGGTTTGCCCTGGCACTCACCACTCCTCCACTGGAGAGTTTCTCCCGCAAGTAATTGGCACTTTACCATTGCTGGTTTCCTTCAGCTTACCGCTTGACCAATGTCAGAAACAACTACCCATGGTTTTCTCAATGCCGAGTTGCCCATTGGAGAGCCAAATTGTAATAGCGTCACTTCTAAAGTGCCCAGTTCCCATGCAGCCAACAATTGGAACTAAATAGGTAAGGGGAGCAAAGGGATTTTTTCTGATGAGAGACACACTAATCTAATGGCCGACCATTCAGCGACAACTTCACCTCCCAATCCCCAACCACAGCTCTAGGGAGGCTAACCACAGAAGACTCTGAAAGCCTTCTGTCTCATTCGCCAGGAGCAAGACATTAAAATTGCGACATCCCGAAACCATAAGAACACATCTAAAAGATTCTAATCCACAAAGTCACCACATAATGATAATCCCATTTGTCTGTGGATATGGTACGAGACCAAACGTACAGTTGATTTCAATATAAATCACTGAAACAACATGAAATTCTCTGGAATCACAACCTTCAACAGTCCCGTCCTTGAGCCTCTTATTTCGTCTCTCTCCAAGGCAAGGAGTGACACAATAACAGGATCCAAATGCATCCAGAATCAGTGTTTAAAACAATATCCAATTTTTTTTTCGGTATTCTTCTTCCAGTACTCTTTTCTCACTTATTCCATTCTAAGATTTAACATATCGCAGAATTCCTACCCTCTGCAGCGAGGAACACAACCAAAACAAGACTGCGTGCATCCAGAACGAGCAAAGTCGGCAACAGAACCATCTATTGATTTTACTTGCCGGGGAGTTTATACGTAGATCACATGGTTAGGCAAGTGTTTCCCCGTTGTATGCCAACGTGACACTGCGAGTGAAACTCCCAACAAATTGCGAGATTAGTCCCGTAAGAAATGGAGAAAGATAGTATAACGTGATACGCTGAAGCGTTGTTACGTTATCGGATGCTCCAAGGAGATGAATCACGCGAACATTAAAGAAACACAAAGCATCCAATATCATAATCCGAGAATGCAGAATGCTGTCAATAAAATCTAAACAAATTCCGTAAGTGCACGGCAGTTTGCAGAGTTGTTCATTTGTGACAGTGCAGTGACACAAGATTTTTTCATTTGGCGACAAAAGGTGAAATCACTATGAGTTAGGCCAATTTACACGATACGATTTTTACATCCGATTGTCCGATCTGACATGATCGTACGTCCAAATCGTTCGTGTAAACTGCACATAAGACAACATTTTATGGCCTTTGCAACATCGGATGCAAAAGACAGATGTTCTATTTTCTTCCGATGTCGGACGAAGGACGCATGAACTTGGCCAATCAGGTGGCTGCATTGGAGGTCATGTATTTGGCCCGCTTGACGAAGAAAAAGTCTGTCCGTATTTGACGGATGAATAAATCAGACCATAGAATTTCTGATCTGACAGAATCATAACGATAAAATCGTGTCCGTCTTGGATGTGTGTCCATATCGCATCGTGTAAATTGGCCTCTAGAAACAAATCTTGGCTGTTTGAGTAGTGCAACTCGAAGATGCAAATTAACTTATGTATGTTCCTCACGAGGCAGAAAACTCACCGAAAAATACGCGCACACGCGAGCTACAATGTATCTGCTGAGCAAACGGTCTCAACTGACCTTTTGCTGAGCAGATAGCTCCAGTGTGCGGCAGGCTTTAGCTGCCAAAGGTCAGCTTACATTTGGCAATACGAATAGGCACATTCAGCTATACAATACATGACTTATCACAGCTAAAATGGTAAGCAGCTTAGCACCCTACGAAAATGCTGTGCTGCTTTCTTTGAGAATTTGAGTGTAGCTGCTCCACTATAAGAACATCCCAGGCACTGATTGCCACGTTTCTATTATTCCATTACGACTGATCACCAGTGGGGTTAGTCGACTGCCGAGAGTAAATGGACTTGAAGACTTATGGCGACCAGTGCCTGATTGGACTTTCTGAATCGAGGTAACCTGACTTTTTACAGGATGATCAGGATAGACTCCATGGTCGATGGAGTTGACAGAACAGTTTGAGTAAGTCTGTGAGTAGGTTGGAAATATGATACGAATTCTGCTGATTCACTCTGTTGCACCCCCATGATTGTGACACTCAAAGCAAAGGATACAACAGACCCTTGACGCTGAACTTGATACCGTAACTTCAACAGGGCATCCCACATTTGTTACAGTTACATGTACACCCCATCCATCTTCAGCCTCCGCATTCACAGCAGTAACGGATGCGCTCGCAGCTAACATTCATTTTCTTGTACAAAAATATCCGGAGATAAAACGTTGAAGGAAACTTCATAATTGGATTTGATTTTTTCAGTGTTTATTGATTTCGAGAACCGCGCAGCAACCAATATCATCCCAACATTCAAACATCAATGAAAGCTGATACGGATTGAATAAACTGTCAGATTCAGCATTATGAGTTCAGATAAAACGTAACAATGAGCCAAGCAGTATTTACTGGCTCTACTTCGTATACGGGCAATAACATTACCAAAATGCAGGAGGAAACCAGAGCACCGGTGAAAATCTATAATGTCAGAAGGCTGTAAACTACCTTTATGGCCCTGGGGGCAAAACACCTCTTTTTGCCATTTAGCATGTTTAGCAAAGTATTTTGCATTTTTCATCCAAACATGTTTAGCAAAGTATTTTGCATTTTTCATCCAAAATCTGCTTGAACAACATATTTTCGGTGATGTCTTGGCCTGGGGGACAGTTAATGTTGTTAGTTCTGCATCAATCACAATCCAATTCACATCCAATCTAATTGCAACTTGAACAACGAGTAGCCTAGTTTAGAATGTGACTACAACATGCCTCTCCATGGTTAGGAACTCTGCTTGGCCCAAGACAGCACGCCATGGCAATACTTGGACTCTTCTGGCCGATGAACACACTGGCAACTATCAGGAAATACACATACCATAGGAACTGAGGTGAGAATGTCGTGCGGGTAAACCAGATCATCACCGATAATGTCACGTCTCCTGGTCGATGCATAGCCATCCAATTTTCCGTGACAATTGAAGGGTGCTCTCCAGGTGCCCATGTTGAATGACATTGGCGAATGACTGCCACTGGTTACCGATTATGGTCACTGCAACAAGGGTCCTTCAACTCGTCAACTTATAAGGGTATGGGTCACGCACCAAGTTGACACTAGGCTGTGAGTGTGATGCTTACAGAATCCAGTGCACCAAATACATCATTATCATTACAATACAATTCTTGCTGTACATGTAATTTGTTGGCATGCACAGCAGGACAAAACCAGTGTGCCTGTGGAATGTGTACTGTCAAAAGGTGGCGCCTCTCTACCTACCACATGGAGAATGGGCCAATTGAGATCTGGAATCAAACCCATAAGCCCCGTTTACACTGGTCACGGAAAAAGCGATCCGTGGTCGGACCGCTCCCGGGCCACTTGGTCATCTGGCGATCTGCCCCGTTTACATTAGCACAATGGAACCAAGCCAGTTGGCGGGTGCCAAGAACACTCCAGTCAGTTCAGTCAATCGGAGGTACGGAAATCAAACGAAAAATCAAACGATGACCACAACAAAATGGATGCCTCAATGCAAAATCACTAAGAAATTCCCGCTAATGACGTCATTCATTAAATTCGTGCATGTGCAGAACACAATTTAGCAACCGTGCCGAGATTGGTTACCGTTTACCCAGCAGTGTTATCGAACCGATCCGTGCTCGGACCAGTCCGAGATCACCTCCAACTGGTGGTCTCGGCTTGGTTCGGAACTGTTCCTGGCACGCTTGTCCTATTTACACTTGCTACTTTTTTGGTGATCCATGCTTGGACCCGAGATTGGTTTTTCCTCAGTGTAAATGGAGCTATAGCCATATACGTAACAGGTGTTGACGTTTCCACTGCACCACTCCGACAGACAGAGCTACAAAAAGGTCCTGTCGTAATGAATAAAGACATGATACAGACCCACAGGCAATGCTTGCTTGCACATCCACCACAAAAACACTAGCGCTTCATATATAACACAATAACGCTAAACAGCTCCTTTCTATGATGGGACAGGTTCAGAATACTTAATTTGCTTTATTATAACCTTCAGATGCTCATGGTTGCCATAGAAATGGAATATCAAAAAAAAACCAAAGAAGCATCCTTTGGCAGAAGGTCAGTTTGCTCCGGGCAATTGGGTAATATCTAAGTTGATTAGCAGAGGTGAAACAGATGATAATGCTCTCTACATAACACACTGTGCTAACGACTGTGGCATCTTAAGACACCAAAAAACAAAATAAAAGTCAGGGGGAAATCATGCAGTCTCAATAGGAAGGGATCACATGGCCTTACCCCCCTGACCGGCCATGGATTGCAAACTTCGGAGCTGAATTCATGCAGGGTGTTTTGCAAAACCGGAGTGCTTTACGCATTGACACAAATAAATTATACAATGTAGGATGGAAATGATGGAAATTTAGAAGTAGCTGATGGTGATCAAATAGCTACTTTTCAAGCCCTGCCAAAAATAGCAACAAATCAACGATTCTAGGACGTAACCAATCACGTCGCCTCCGACATTTTGATATCTGACAACGACAGGTCGCTCATTTGGTGCCACCTCAAATGACATGAATGACCCTGAGACGAAATTTATCGCTATTAGTATTGATCTGGGGAGATTCATTTGAAACTGTAAATATGGTCTTCGGAAAGGACAAAACGACTTTAGCCAGGAAAGATGAAGGGCAGACACAGGAAAATTCTCCGGTATTGCGAAACAGGCAAATTTTCATAATTTTTTTCTTTTGTAATGTGGTACTGTAACCGATGTCAACCGATGTCAACTAGAGCTCCGCCTAATTACTCTTCTAGGCAATCCACTTCACTAGAAGTACCCACATGCCATATGTTGGCCATGACATACAACACTGACAACTTGACATCACATTCTACCCACCCAGCAACTACCCAAAACACAAAATTCACTAGAGAGATAAGGGGCATCATGGATGGAGCCATCTGGCATTATGTGGGCACTAGCACTAGCAGTGGCAGTTTAAAACCCATATGATTATTGATTATTTTTTTAAATTTTATATATTTTTTTTGTGTTTACAATCGAAGAGGGAAAATAAAGAACTGAAAGAGTTCAGGCGATCCCACCATTCTGCAGGGTACACGGATTGGCTGAAGGGGATACTGAAATCATAAAGCGCCTGATTCCAGCCTTCCCAAGATCCGACTTTATGGCACGCCAAGGGAAGACTGGAGCCCCTCCATCCCATTTGGAATTATCAGAAGTTGAAGAAATCTCAGGAAATCTTGAAGATGGCAGCACCGGACCGGAGGCAGTTTGCCCGCTGATCAATAATGATAAGAATCTATGCTAGCACCGTCAGACATGGTTCATTATGCGGGATCACAAACAGATCGTGAATGTGACCCTAGTAGATTAGGCATTAGTTTTGAAAAGCAAACAAGTCGTCTTTGTTTTCTGGTTTCATCTATTTCAATTTCAATGACTTCAGTTCTGAAAGTGACAGCATGCATGGGGTTGTTCCAGAAAACTGGGTTTTTAGAGTACCGTTACTGCAATCTTCTCATTCAAAATTACCCTCTCCCACATTTACTGCCTGAAGATGTGGGAAAGTACCGGACAACCTCTTCGTAGGCTCTTCACAAATCATTCTCTTACTTATGTACCGATGTAGATGCAGAGTTTTTAGATTGGCATATTGGTTGAATGCATGGCCTAATAAAAACACGCAGCTTAGCTAATTTTATGTCATTTGCCACTATTCACAAGGCACACATACATGTACCATGCTGCCAACAGTGGTTACAAGAACAAGTATCATATCATACTATGGTATGCCAAGTACTTCAACAGTGAAGTATTTTTGTCTGTGTTACTCAATACCAAGCAGTTCTGGCCAGGAATTCCAAATCCTCATTGAATAACTGCATGAATTACATCACCCTGATAACTTACGGCTGCAGAATTCACAAATTTATGACACGATTTTTGGTCATAGAAACAAACATGGCAAAACCTGCAACAACTTTGAACAAACAAAATAAAGGGGTTTACAGTAGAAGACATTTTGACATTTTGAATTTTGAATGATGCAGTAGCTGTAGCCGCCAATATCAGGCCGAAGGAGGCTGTTGGGAGCAATCAATTTCTTCTCAACCATTCCATAGATGTCCAAAAAAAGGAATCCCGTTCTTTACGATAAATTGCCCAAGAAAACTAGAACCCAGACAATACCCATCAAAAGAACCAGTAGCTTTTGAATGGGTTTGTCGTAGCTGAGCTAAAATCAGCACAATCACCTGCTAAAGATAGCGCGGGAACTATTGAGGACCATGACTGATGCAGGGGTCAAAAAGTTGTGGATGATCTCTGTACTGACCTGTGAAATCAGGATTCGAGGCAAGCGCCATTAGCACAAAATTTTCTGAAGATGCTCTGGTCCATAAACTCATGAGTAGAGTTTTATGTGCCCCGCCAATACAAAGGCTTGAAGGGTTATCTCAACAGGATTTTTCCACTTGCTTGGCTGACAGGAAAGAACCTTTGTGAACATGTGTAACACATGGGTCTACCAGATGCCAAAGTTCCCAAATTCAAGTCCAGGCGCAGACACGGGTTGGGTACAGAGAGTGAAAATAAGTACTCTTCTCTTTGTCTGCCACTCCAAATGACAATCAAACAGGGAAAATACTACTATGCGTATAACCTCCTCTCTTATCTATTTTTGGTATAACTTATGCTTGCCCGAGGATGCATTATTTCTGCAAAATTTTCAGCACATTGCATTTGGAAAGATCTTTACACATTGTTCTACCCTCTGGCATAACGACACTCTCACATGAGTAAATGCCATTTCGGTTTGACACAATAGATTCAAAGAAATGGAGGTCAAGGATTGGATTTGATTTGGCGATCCTGATCTTGCCAAGTCATTTGGGAATTGCAGGCTTTCTTGCAAACTAAGTCAGTACACGTAGATGGGAGGGACTGGACTCTTTGTCAGCAGAGTGGCCCACTGGGAACATAGAGATGCCTGTCATTGCCACATGTGATTTTAACTTACCTGTCCTAGGAGTAGGCGGCTAACTGACGGTCTTTCTGAGATGGGGAACTCTCCAAATATTCTCTACATGTCCATAGCCAAAACTGCTGTGTTGGCATTCCGATAATAATTTGATTTTTGAAACGCACATACATACATGTACCTCTTGGACCTGCAATCCCTGCCAAAAATTTGCTGGCAAGTCTTCTGGCACACGTGGCTGTTCATGACCTCTGGGAGGGACTGTTCTTTGCCTTGACATACACTGACATACACTTTGTGTACCGGTACACAGAGGATAACATTAGTTTCCTTTCATTTGAAGCCTATTAAAGGAAACATTGGAATACTTACATGGTACCGTCCGCATGTATAGGTTGTCTCGGATTGTCTGCTGCAAATCATGATCAACGGAACCCTTCTGAAATCTGGTGTTCAAATACTGTCGTAGGTCTTTCGGAAGTAATCCTAGAAAGAGATGAATCAATGAACCTATTATGCAAAATTATGATTTTTTTTGTAACCAACAATACATTATGTAGTTCATTCATTTCCAGATATCTTTGGATGAATTACGATCCTGTCCATCAAGTTGGTGGCTTTTTCGGATTTAGAATGCTCTAATTTTCCACTCAATGCTGAAGGGATTATTGTAACCTTCATGTCTTTTTGGAGATGCCACATGACACTCTTGTCACGATAGTGGGTTAGTTGTGAAATCACAGCTTCCTGACATGTTTTAAAGATCATGAATGATCTCTATCTGATTGGTTTCAATGGCCAACTTTTCACACATTGAACAATCCAGGCCTATACAAATACTGACAGTGAGATTCATAATGGCATAATGCAGATCTCCAACAACCTGTTAATTGACAGCAGGATAATAAGCCATGACAGTAACTCCTGTTGCTATTGATGTGGCCAAAGTATCACAGCGTAGTTGTGCCAATTCATGATGAAAAGAAATGATCGAACTCCATGAAAAGGTCTGGTTTTCTATGACACCACGATTGGAATTCCTTCATGAATTTTCAACAAGTGACAAACAATAGGGCACATTGTACGGTGTGTGTAGTGAATAGACCACAAACAATGAGACTGAATCATAGTGGGCTGTGATTAGCGGTACAAACTTGTATTAGAATTATTATGCAGGAATCAAAAGATGTGCAAAGGTATTATACAGCGAAAACCTTATCGAAATTCAAGGACCGCACTTGTTACTTTTCAATGTTATGCTTCAGGTGATTCACAATAGAAAAACTCAAATGATGTTGACTGAAAACTGGGTTGGGTACCACAAATTAAACTGGGTTGGGTACGACAAATTGAACAGGATTTTGATCTGAACAACAGCTGAAAATTGTCTTTTCGACAATGTAGAAGTGTTGAACATTTGAAAACTCCCACCCCAACAAAAACGCCTGCAAAATCTCAAACTGAATGGCGTGTCAGTGTCACTGGAAATATGAGCACCTGACCTCTTTACTGTCCCAGACTGACACCGTTGTATTATAAATGTATACCCAGCATGAACACTCAGGTACAGTACACAGTTTCGGCAGAAAATGTATCAATGCAATTAGACCACGGAATGCGGCTGGCACTACCTTATTACAAGCACCCAACAATGTCTCAAGGAGAAATTAAATGGTGTATTGTATTTCTCTCTCAAGTAATTCCTTTATAAATTTTTATTGAAGAACATAATGACTTAGTTTTTTGTTGTTTAGATTGCATCTATATCTGGGTTATCTTGTTCTGAATACGACAAGATGAACTGGAGTTAAAGGGTCCTGCTGTACTTGAGACGGAATGTTCAGCTGTGGTTCGTACATGAAGAAGTTGGCGATGTTCAGGCTTGCAAAGATGGAATCAGAGTGTCACAAAATTTGCCCCTTTATTTCTACAGCAACTTCAAGGCAAAAACGTGGGCTAACCATGACTCTTACCCCCAGGAACATGAGAAGGTTTCATGCTTCAAGAAAGCTTACCTATTAAATGACAGTGACCGCAGCTTAAGACTCTAGAGTCGGACTCAGAAAATGCCAAGAGATAATGACTTTTTTGACACTTGTATAATTTGACTTCCGAAAGAGAGCTTATATTGTGTGCAGGTAGCTTTACCTACTGTACTATTGATAGGCCTATAGGGCCATATGTATCAGCTGATTGTTGACTACGCACCTTGCTTTACCGTTTTTATCATCACTGGTGAACCATTTTGACTGACATGGGCTAACCATGCCTCTGTATCCCTGAGCGTATATCCTGCCACTTTCTGCCCTTGAATCTCAAAAATGACGTCGTCAGCATGTAACTTCCCACTGTGATAATTAATCTTGTCTTGCCGAACCTCACCAATGAAACAAAACATGCCATTATCAGAGCCACCTTTTACTTCAATATTGAGGTTGCCGTCCTCAATATTTGACGCTACAATAGTCTCTTTGATCCTGTTACTCCAATGTCTTGAGTCACTCTTGTGGGGACTTTTTGAACTTGTCATATTTACAGGCAGCTGCTGCTGCTGGTGCTGTGNCATAATGACACTCAGCAAGTTTATTGGTCAGATCAACAAAGAAGAGTTTCTTTGCTGATTTGATCGATAAACTTGCTGATTTTTGTTGTAATCCCCATCCCTCATCAAAATGAGTTTTTTTCTTGAGGATTTTATACTTCCACATCATGAACTGTTCCATCAACTGGGATTACTCAACTTTCAAAATGAAGAACGCACCATGTCTGTTTCTATCATTCTCTTTTTTTATTGCAACTATATACAGCACATCTGAAGCACAACATGAATTGGTAGGCACTGCAAGTCAGATACCCTACTGCTGCTGCCCTCTTTCCCTAACTTCTAAAACTACCTGAATTCAGTAGACCCTCCCTCCTTTACTCTTTCAATTCGAAGCAGATTTTTATTTAGTTATCCACTTGAAGAAATTACACTTAGCTTCTGGGTTTTTCGCATGTCCATCAGGCCTGTTACACACCCAGAACTGACGGCCTTTATTCAAACTGTCTTTCTTCACTGTTCTTAAAAGGCAGGGCTCCTTGTGACCAGAACATAAGGGAGGAGGGGGTGGCCCTTTGAATATATTCTTCCATACATCAGCAGTAGATTTAGATGTCTGCGATCCCGATTTAAGCGTGTCTGCAGCACCATTCGTCTCTAAATGTTCAGGGACTTTGCTCTCCACACTCTGCAGATTACTTTCACCAACTGATTTCATCTGAGAGTTGGAAACATTGGAAGTTTCCCCAAGTGATGGCGTGCGAGGCAACTCCTTTGTTTCTGCGTTATCATTCTTTTTTGGACAAAACATTGCCAACAAACTTGTCTGTTTACCCGATGAGTTACTAATCCGTGCTTTCTTTGACAACTGTGGTTTCGATGGCGATGCAGATCTTTTTTTTGTTGAAGTTTCCAACACAGTTCCTTTGGGAGATTCTGAACCAGTTACTTTGGGAGATTCTGAACCAGATTTTGAAGATTCCTTCCTGGGTGACGTGGTCTTCACAGGTGAAGTTACAACAGGCTTACAACCAACTGAAAAGAAATCCACCAGCTTCTTCTGCCTTGCTGCAAATTGCTGTAAATATTTCGTACAAATGGTTGGCGGTTTTACTGCCGTTTCCAGCACCAGATCTAATTCTGCACGGACAGGACAATGATCAGACCCCATGACATCAGCCATCAGGTAACAATCTGTGAACTTTTCAAGAACTAAATCTTTATCACCCATGATATAATCTATTCTTGTCCCATAGTTTAGTTTTCTAGCACCAGTCATATTGCACCAACATGAATACGCTTCCTCCTTCTTTGGATAGAAGTAGCGAAATGAATCTACAAATAATCCTGGCGTAGTTCTGGCAAACTGCTGGATATAGTCTGCAAAGTTCTCACGATCTGTTTTTGTTATAGGTTTCCCTGATCTAGTACGTGGTAGTCTTTTTTTGCTATTTGACTTTTTACTCCCTTGACTATCAGTTGTATATGTACTGTCCGTATCACCACAACCCGAGTCTTGTGACTGGCTGATGGATGTTTCCTCGGGAACTCTGGAGACAGGGCAGAGAAACTGATCTATCCACTTTCTCGCTGGCTTTGCCATGAACTCCTGAAGAGAAAAAGCAAATTTTCTGTCAAAACGCACAACTAAGAGCTGCTGAAACTGGAAGCAATACTTTCTTCTTCCTCTAGTCATGCTAGTCATCAAAATGTGAACGTGGAGACAGGAGTAAAATTTTTGAAACGATGCCCGGACATAGGAAAGTTCATGGATTGGGTGTATCGCACTGAATGGCACAGTATACACATGATAGCATACTTACATCTTCTTCATCAGGGTCACCAACATCAATTGGACGGTGGGAGGTATTTATGTCACCAATGACAAGCACGTGGCTGAAAACCAAAGGACACAAACAAGTTTACATAATGCTCATTACTGCCAAATAACTAAAGGATTATAACAAACACTGACTGACAGCCACAGTTCAATTCAAATCTAGGACATTACGGTACAAGCCTACTTACTGCCCTTCAAGGACGAGAGCCTCTGCCCGGATCTGAAGCAGCCGGTAGAACTGAAGTTTGAATTTCTGTCGTTCTTCATTTTCAGCATCAGCACGGGGACAATACAAATTCATCACAACCAACATTTTTTCGGTTCCCCTAAAAAAAGGAGGTATTCATGAAAAAGGCTGATTAGCATCTGTCACAAAGACTCAAGAGTACAATTATAACTGGACATCTCAAAATGAAGTTCTAGGTTAAATTGCTGTTTTTAGGCATTTCTTCTTTGTAGTATTCAAGAGACACCCACTTTGACAGGACAGGTTTTTCTATTGTATAGTAATGTACGGCATTGTCAACAGAACCAATAACGCCACCTTGTGACACAGCTCTGCAATTGAATACTTTTGATCATCTCTGACAAATAGTAACAATAAATTGTCCAATTGACCAGCTGAACTGACTTAGATAAAATGCAACAAAGAAGCAAACTTGATTATAATATTTACAGATTATAATTTTTCAGTCAAATTTCGTCATTCATACCTTATTCTATGTTGAGTGATTACACATCTTCCTTCATTATCCAAAGCTTGTAATTCCTCCTCACTAAACACAGTCTGGTTGCCATAGCAACCAATGCTATCATCGATGTCCTGAGTCAACAATCCAGTTAAGCCTTCCTCTGCTCTAACTGGAGTTACGTGATCTTTGCAGTAGATGGCGACACCGGAATAACCAGATTTACCACGGGAGTAGCTGTAGTAGGAGTTGTAACCATCCACAAGGGCCGTTTGTTCATCTAACAAGTCACCTGAAGATACACAGCTAGATCAGATTGCGAAACCTGGTAGTGGTTCAGAACATTTCTCTTTTATTTCCTATCTAGGTCAACAAGCAGACCTCCTGGACTCTCTTGACTGAAATACCGGCCAGCAGACAACAGATTTTGGGGCCTAAAATTTGCAACCGGATGTAACAGTGCAGGCCAAAGGGCCCAGTTGCGTTCTTGCCCCCTGAAAACCATGATGGGAACGAGTTTAGAATCCCCGATCAGTGCCCCAAAAAAGGTCTTCGATTGACGGAATAAGCCGCATTGCACAATAGGATTTCCATTGTGTGCCATGGAGTAACGTCACTTCCGATCGGGGATTCTAAACTTTAGCCCCATGATGAAGAGAGACCCAGACCTCTAGGCCTATTTATACCACCCCCACCCCACCCTCCAAGACGAAATGTATGATCGTCGATGGCGACGACACCGATACTCTGACTCAGACTGGCTGGCATGACGGGTCCCACTAAATAAATTGAGACAACAAGCGTCAAGTTGAGACAACTAGGCCTAGGCGTAACTAAAACTAGGCTACCCCATAGGCCTAGGCCTAACCTGCATCAATTGACTGTAGGCCTACCGGTAGGCCTAGGCACATGAGGCATGGAGGTATAAAATTTTATACCTCCATGGCCTAGGGCCCAGGCCCTAGGTAGGCTAAGGACTAGGGTAGGACCGGGCATGACGACTGGGGATTCTCAATTCAAGCGAATGGGAATTAGGCCTAGCCTAATAGGCATCACTTGGCTTCTAGACTATAGGCATAGTTTTGGGGGAAGTGCAGGGCGGTCTGTTGTGTGTATTAATCCATGTATTTCACACAGTTACAGTAGACATGTAGGCCTACACATGACATGCATGACTCTCATCATGCACACACACACCGAGTGTGACACAGCACAGGGCCACAGGCAGCAGCGCAGGGCAAAGCCCAAAGAAAGGCAAAGAAAGGGGAAATTACGTGTAACTTTTGTTTCCTGGATGCAAATTATATCAGAATCGAATGAATCTAATAACTGTTTTAAGGCCCCTTTTGTGGCGCGGATGCCATTGATGTTCCACGTCAAAATTTTCATTTTAACGTTTACAGGACATGCTGCAGCAGGAACAACAAGACCATGAACTGATGAACATGACATGCATGATGAAGACAGTCTCATGCGCGCATTTTGGTTCCATAAGCCGCCGCTAGGGCTAAAAGGCCTAGCGGCGGCTTGCAGAACTAAATGTACTAGTTCGCAGACCACGCAGGGCTAGGTCCACAATTAAATTTTCTGTACACGTCCTGTACATCGACTGTACATACATTTTGCCGAATAATTCAAAAACTACACATAGGATATAGCCGATGGCTCCAGAAAATGCGACAGTTGGCTTGTTTTTGTAGATTCAAAAGTTCCCGCCTTCGAACTTCATCTCGCACCGTCATGACTCCTCCATAAAAGGCCTAGCGGCGGCTTTCAGAACTAAATGTACTAGTTCGCAGACCACGCAGGCGGTGGTGAACAGGTGTCATCAGTAGGCAATCGACGTCAGGCTTCGGAGGTACTCGGCTGGCTGCATTCGGGGCGGCCATCGTAGCGGGTGCAAATCGTTCTCTGACGTTCAGAGTAGTAACGACTATGATCATGATGAGATGAGATGAGATGAGATAATCTTTATTTTACGTCCGATATATCACAACAATGAACACTACAAGCTTTTGGACGGCCAAACATAAGTATTCGGAAGTTAAGAAAGATTAAAAATAAACAAAATGGCAAAAGAGACCATGACCATTCGAATATCTTACAATAGCGGGCTATTGTTTGGCGGACTTTCTTCCCTAGGACATCAGGCCCGTAGCAGCCGGGGGGGGGGGGCGGGGGGTCCAAGGCCCCCCACTTTTTCTGCCAAAAATACCTTTGCCCAAATGTCCATTTTATATGTCCATATTTTTGCTCTGTCAGATCCCAGGAAAATGCATCTAAAGCACTTAAATTGTCAATTTTTTCCTCTTCACTTTCCGGTCCTGACCGCCTCCGCCCAGCTACGCACCCAAACTTTCTGTCAATCCTGGATCCGACCCTGCCAGGGACCCCCCACTCATCAGAGGGCTGTGGACATCCATAATCATGTAACGCGTCGTGGTCCGACTGGACTTTTCCTGTCACGAAGATCGATGTGATAGAATCTAGGCGGTTACAGCCTGGCGCGTAAGCAGCGCGTCGGGAAGCGTTCAACCAATCAGGGATCGGCGGTAACACACACCGAAACACCTACCCGGCGAAGAATCTGATTGGTGGCGTACGCGCCAGTCTGTCACCGGCTTAATAGGGCCGTTAAGACGACAAGCCCAAAAAACCACATTCGATCCGATCGCATGTGGATTCAGTTTTGCCTGTCGTCTAAACAGCCCTAATCTTTCTGATGTCGGGACATAGATTCTATTATTAAGCTGCGTTTAGCTGGCACGCGGAATGCGGATTGCGGAACGCGGAAGCGGAAAATGCAATGCATTTTCGCATACAACATATCTTTCCGCCAGGGTTTCCGCGTCCCTATACCGCATTCCGCGTGTCAGCTAAACGCAGCCTTACACCGGCACGCCCCTTATTGGAAAATCTAACAAGCGGAACGATACACCTCAATTGAGATTGCATAATGGGGTGGACGGTGTGTCCTGCTTCACCCCGACAACCGCGAGTTCATTGCGGACACTTATGTACACCTAAAGCGGTTTTTCCACGGTACAATATTATTGCACAATATCGGGCCCAAAATGGGTGTCATGTGCTTCTGGCATAATGGATGGGAGAAAGATTGGCAGTAATATTGCCCATTTTGATCCTCATATTGTGCAATAATATTGCACCTGGATAGGCCGCTTAAACTCATACCAGCTGAGTCCTTTTCTTGGATTGGCCAGCGATTTTCCAACGGTCACGTGTTATCTAATCGAGCAGGGCTTAAAAGACGGACAGTGCACGAAAGTCGTCATTGCGGAAATCTGTCCCTTAGTGTCTGGACGCATACCTCATCGACTACCGTATTTTGCAGAATACCAGGGTAAGTTTTTTCTCCCATGTGGACTGCCCTTCCCGATTTTTAAAGAGCAGGGGAAGTTACGCTGTTATTCCGACGCCGGATACTTTACTTGGCAGTACCCGGTAGGCCTACTGATAACGATACGTAGAGGAATAAAGGGCCGTTTGCACCAACGAAGAGCTTGGAACTCCGTCTTAAGCCACAACTTTTCCATTGCCACATCATGCCCTGGCAAACCTGAACAAATCGAAGTTGCGGCTGAACCAGAATTCAGTTAGGCCGAGTTTACATACGAGAGGTTAAAAAAATCGCTCCGTTAACGGTAACGGCAACACTAACGCTAACGTTATTTTTTACATTGCAAGTGTACGTCAGAAATAGCGTTAACGTTAGCGTTATCGTTAACGGGGCGGTTTCTTAACCTCTCGATTGAGGTATACGGTATACGGTATACGGTATACGGACAAGCGGGTGAACAATGTCCCAACAAAGGGTTCATGAGCATAAAACCTTTGTTCACCCGCGTGTCCGTACACCGTGGTATCTCTATGGGCCGATTTTTTTAAACGATAGTAAGGTAAACCTCGGTTTAACCATCGGCTTTTCTGACAAACCGTGAATTAGGCCTACTAAAAGTAAACATTTTGACTTTAGAATGTTTGGCTATGAACGATTCATAAACAAGTCGAAAAATTCACTTCGATTCTCAGTTTGTCAACTGAGGGTTAATGAAACCTGATGGTTATATTAGCCATCGTTTAAAAAATCGGTCCTATGTAAACTCGGCCTTGGGTAATCTTCGTTGGTGCATACGACCTAAAATGTCCACGGTGCCGCCGTTTGCTGAAGGAGCTGGTGGGCAAAAAGACGCAACGTCACAACGTTGTCAACGTCATGTAGGCCTGGATACGACGTCACGGATACGATGAATACCGCATTCCGCGTGTCAGCTAAACGCAGCCTTACACCGGCACGCCCTTATTGGAAAATCTAACAAGCGGAACGATACACCTCAATTGAGATTGCATAATGGGGTGGACGGTGTGTCCTGCTTCACCCCCACAACCGCGAGTTCATTGCGGACACTTATGTACACCTAAAGCGGTTTTTCCACGGTACAATATTATTGCACAATATCGGGCCCAAAATGGGTGTCATGTGCTTCTGGCATAATGGATGGGAGAAAGATTGGCAGTAATATTGCCCATTTTGATCCTCATATTGTGCAATAATATTGCACGTGGATAGGCCGCTTGAACTCATACCAGCTGAGTCCTTTTCTTGGATTGGCCAGCGATTTTCCAACGGTCACGTGTTATCTAATCGAGCAGGGCTTAAAAGACGGACAGTGCACGAGAGTCGTCATTGCGGAAATCTGTCCCTTAGTGTCTGGACGCATACCTCATCGACTACTCCGTATTTTGCAGAATACCAGGGTAAGTTTTTTCTCCCATGTGGACTGCCCTTCCCGATTTTTAAAGAGCAGGGCGAAGTTACGCTGTTATTCCGACGCCGGATACTTTACTTGGCAGTACCCGGTAGGCCTACTGATAACGATACGTAGAGGAATAAAGGGCCGTTTGCACCTACGAAGAGCTTGGAACTCCGTGTTAAGCCACAACTTTTCCATTGCCACATCATGCCCTGGCAAACCTGAACAAATCGAAGTTGCGGCTGAACCAGAATTCAGTTAGGCCGAGTTTACATACGAGAGGTTAAAAAAATCGCTCCGTTAACGGTAACGGCAACACTATTAACGCTAACGTTATTTTTTACATTGCAAGTGTACGTCAGAAATAGCGTTAACGTTAGCGTTATCGTTAACGGGGCGGTTTCTTAACCTCTCGATTGAGGTATACGGTATACGGTATACGGTATACGGACACGCGGGTGAACAATGTCCCAACAAAGGGTTCATGAGCATAAAACCTTTGTTCACCCGCGTGTCCGTACACCGTACCGGTAAGCTATGGGCCGATTTTTTTAAACGATAGTAAGGTAAACCTCGGTGTAACCATCGGCTTTTCTGACAAACCGTGAATTAGGCCTACTAAAAGTAAACATTGACTTTAGAATGTTTAGCTATGAACGATTCATAAACAAGTCGAAAAATTCACTTCGATTCTCAGTTTGTCAACTGAGGGTTAATGAAACCTGATGGTTATATTAGCCATCGTTTAAAAAATCGGTCCTATGTAAACTCGGCCTTGGGTAATCTTCGTTGGTGCATACGGCCTAAAATGTCCACGGTGCCGCCGGCCAGTTTTCCAGAAAACATGACCTGGTTCCATCTTTCTGAACCGTTGTGGTTCATAGCTGCACTAAAATCTTGGAACCAAGGTCAGAGAGACATGACTGGCCATGAGTGCGCCTTTTTGGGCGGGACAAATGTGGTGCGAATAAAGTTCGACGTGGACCTTGCAACAGCGAATTTTGTGTCCGGCCAATTTCGCTTCCTTTTTTGTATATGTATTCAATCGGGTCCCGAGACCTGATTTCTACAAAGCTGTTGCGCCCTCTTTTCAGATGTTCTTGCTGCTGTTCGTTGGTGCGGCTCTACTCTGGACCGCGGAAGGCATAGGCAAGTCATTTACGTTCATGATTAGGGCTTGGTCGAATGAGGTACCGGCAGACCTAATCCGCGACGCGGCGCTGACTATCAACTCGGTCATAACTGCGTCATTGAAAGTGAGGCTAACGTTATTTTCCAATTAATTCTGAATAGCACACCCTGTTTCTAGGCCAAATATAACTAAAACATTGCACTCAATTTCTGATTTTAATTTTCTATCATTAAGTACAGAAGTGCTAAAATATATCTTATGGCTTTTGAGCAAAAATCTCTGCGGGAACATGATGAATTCAATCGATAAAGTTGACCATTTTAGCGTAAACGACAGGCGAATGGTCGACGTCATGGGTTGTGAATGACGCAGTTTTTGTAAAGAATGACGCACGACGGCTGATGACGTTCAACAATCGTAAAGGCATGCGCACCTGCGTTTTAACCGAGTTGATGATCAGCGCCTCCTTTTGTTTGCCGGTACCCCATTAAACTTTGCCGGTAACAATCCTCGTTAGTGCCGTAAGGTCCCTTATTTCCAATGAAATGGCAACATGTCAAAATGGCGGGTACTGAGATCCCACCCTTTTCGCTGTGGCGGCGACATTTCCATATCGCCAACATCTCTCCTAAATATACGACCAGTGATAATCTCAATACCTGATGCACTACATAAGCGATATCTGGAACCGGTGCTCGTGAGATTTCTCTACAGGGTGGGCCAGGGAAAGTTTCCCTCGAACAATAGAAATGCTGTAGTGTTGTTCGAGGGACACTTTCTCTGGCCCACCCTGTATAGGTACTCTATTCGGCCGGAAAATTTTCATAAACCTCTAAGTGCTAGCACATGTGAAAAGCGTTAGCCCTGAATCGCGACATTCGGAAAAAAATGTGTGGAAAGCTTAAAATTTCATTTGTTGAAACGTTTTCCAGCTGTGGGTGATCCTTGCACCAACCACACGTACTGCAACTACGAACAGCCATCATCGATCCCTCAGACGAAATGCGAGAGCTCAACGTGTCAATGTACTTCTCTCTACTATGGTGAAACTGGCGACACTGCCTGTGTACAAGGTAGGGATCGGAAGCGTTTTTGGTTATTTGGTCACTAGGATGCATTGCTGACAGCAAGTCACAAGCATTGCTGACAATAAGCAAAGGACATTGCTGACTAGATGCAACTCACGAGCTGCTTTGCTGACATTAAAGGGCATGTCACACTGTAGTTCTCGAAACGTCCTGCCCCGTCTTAAAAAAATCGTTAAACGGGCCAGAATGTGTAACCCGTGGAAAAATCTCGATGTTCTGGAGCACACTTCTCGTCCATGAAGTTCGTGAAGACTTTGAAGTTGCCACTACGTCCACTCCGTTCGCACAACGTTCTCGATGGTTTCACAAATAGTAAGGTGTGATCTCGTTGTTCCAGCTTTGCTTGGCGACGCCTGCGGTTCCAAAAATGACGGTAATGCTTATTGTGCGACACGCGACCCTAACGCCGCCTGCCTCGGCAATGTTTGTGCCTGCAACAGCGGGTACCACGAAGTGCGAAGTATGATAGACGGTTATATGCATTGTCAAAAAAGTGAGTACCGTATGCTTCGATCGTTCATGCACACCAGGGGCCTGATTCACAAAGCGCTCTTAGCTTACGTACGATCTTAGCACTGCCCGTATCTATTGTCAGCAAGTCGACGAACAATAGATACGGGCAGTGCTAAGATCATACGCAAGCTAAGAGCGCTTTGTGAATCGGGCCCCTGCAGCTTAAAAGCCTGTTTCTGGGCCTAGTAGGCTATGATGCCGAATCTGTTTTATTACACCGATCCTCAGAAGCGTCACATGTCACTTAACTGTACATTGCTTTGTTTCCCGTTTTCGTTAGCTAAAATCGGTACCAAATGCAATTCCTCGGATTCTGGAGATGCCTTTTGCCAACAAAGTATATCAAGCGCCGTATGTACAGTTGAGACGCAGACATGTGAGTGTCCGAGTGGAGAGACCTACGACAAAGACGCCAATGCTTGCCAGATCGAAAGTTTCCATTCCTCGTGTTCAACATGCAGACAATCCGGCGGACATTGTTATGATGTTGCAAATGACGGAACTCCAGATGGCTGCTCTTGTCCAGAATCGAAGAACAGCAGCGACCCGACCAATCTTTCAATTGGATGCGATATCGGTTTAGGTAAACACTTTATTGGCATTCCGCTAGAGGGTTATTGGTTAAACCGCCATATTTTTGGGTTATAACCACCAATTGCGAACCCCCCCCCCTTATTTATTGCTTGGACTGGTGCTTCAATGCTAAAGGCCCGTTTACACGGTTCAACAGTTGTTCAAAGGTGAAATGTTCTTAAAAGGTGGTTCAACAACTTTTGACAGTGGTTGAACAACTTTTGCCGTTCAACGGCGTTCAACATGTTGAACCGAGCATTTGGGACTAGCGACGAATAACATTTCGTAAAACTAATATTTGGCGTTGAAAAACATGCAATTTCTTTCTTAGCACACATTGGCGACTACTGCGATAGAGACGGTTCCCCAGTACGGTGTGTTATTGGCCATTCTTCATGCATCCACGCGGGAAGACTTGACGCTCGTCATATGTGTGAATGTACCCCTGGCTACTACGCAATCCCTTACGGAACTGAACAAAAATGCTGTGAGTACTTTTTCATGTTGCCGCCGCCCGCCGCTCCGAGGTAAATACGCGTCTCGCAACTTGGCAAACTATCGGTCAAATCGACTTGGTCTGAAATTTGATCTGGTTTTTATGATTTTCAGATCGTTCAATCGCCAAAGAAACCGACCGAAACTGCCAGTGGTGCCAAAAGAGGGGAGGAATTTGTTACGACATCGATGAGGACGGTATCAGAGATGGGTGTATGTGTCCAGCCACTAGAAGCACGACAGACTTCCATGATCCCAGCAAAGATTGTGAAGTAAACCACGGTACGACAATACGGGCATGTATACAGAAATCCAACATTGGGAGTTGTTGTGGATGGACTCGGTTGACCCACATCTCCCACATGGCTTGAATGCCGCCGAGCTAACTCCGAGCAAATAAGAATTCCTCGCAATACCTTTTTTCAAACGGTAACGGGGGCTAGTCCCTATTCGGGAAACAGATTGTGACCGTGCTTTTACGTGGACACTTCAGCTTGACGAGCGATTACGATCGATACAACGCGGGGAAATACTCTCGCATGTGGCATGTTTCTCGTTACAGTAAACGTAACCTGTGCCGCAAGTACCATGACCATATGTTACAATCCCCACAACACGACAAGATTCCCAAACATGGCCACAAGACTCGCAGACAAGGAGTCTTACATCTACGTCGAAAAACACCTTGGCCAGGATCCATGCCGCTTTGAATACGAGGCAGCCGATGGTGATTGGTGCGTGGAGCTCAACCTTGCAACCAATGAAACTGAGGCTTGTGGAACTCGCGTCAGCTATCCTACGGTAAGCTTATTGGTCAGAAAATTAATCTGTCGACCAATGGGAAATTAGGAACAAAAGGTCGAATGAAGCTTAGCACATCGGAAACAGTAGGCTGAACGGGAACTTTGATTTCAGCAGTCGGCGGCCGCGCTCAGATTATGCTTGGCTTTCACTGACGCTACGAATGTCCCGAATCGCCCCGAATCTGAAATTTTCCAATTCGTGGTTAATCGGCCTGAAAA
>NMRB01000302.1:32945-48995 GCA_002633025.1 Notospermus geniculatus | reverse complement strand
CCACTACGTTACGCTATACTGACTCTGCCAACATACGGCCGAACTATTTCCATATCCTCCGCGGCGCCCACGATTGGGCTGCCAGCACTGGAAACTCCAGTGAAAACGCTGAATTACAAGTGTTTTGGATGCCTCTCAACAATCCTTATTTTCTTTGGCCAGAAAGTTCAAACATTCAAGCTGTTTTGGTCTTAAAATCAACTGTTCATCGTATCTTTTCACACATCTCTCCAAAATCGGATCCACGCTGTCAAAACAGTAGCACGTGTCAATGTTTACAAACACGGAGATCATGTGCCGAGTATCTGGCCTCTGATTGGTCGAGCGCCGAGACGGCTCACGGCATTTGCTCGAAACTGCGCAAAGTAGTGCGCAAAATTCCTAACATCAAATTAATGTTTTCCTCCATATTATCCCAGTTTGTGGCTATAGAATGAAATAATAACGATTATCAAAGTCATTGGATGCGTTTGACGCTAATATTTTAATCTGAAAAGTGTTTTTGCAAGAACCTTGCAGAAGTGAAGAGGGCGTTTGTTTCCAGAGGCATTATTAGCGACCGCCATATTGTGGAGCGAAATGCATTCTGGGAACCAGTTTGCTGCAATGCATGCCTCAAGTCCCTGTGCTCCCGCCCTCCTCAGAAAATTGAGAGTGGAAGGATGCTAACCAACTATTTTTTTTACATGGCCTTATTAGAAAAGCCAGGTTTTTAAACAAAAATGTTTTTTTTGATGAAATGGACAAAGCACAGGGGCTTGAATCAAATGGTGAAAAAGGGTTAAAATGTGTTGGGATATTACCACAGAGGGTGTACCACCCCAAAATACCCGCCACAATGATAAAATGACGCAGTGTCCATCGCCGCCTGATTCGGAATGCACATGGCTTTCAGGCTGATCCGCTACCTTCGTAGCGTTCCGAGGGCAGAAACCAGTCTATGGCACTTTCTGCGTGTTCCCGCGCTCCGGTCTTCTCACCCCGAACCGAAGTGTGTGCGCGAGAACGCTGTCGATTTCCACGAATTACATCATGAGTTCATTCGTCAGTGACCCACGGACGCTCACAAAAGATAAATTGAAATCTGAGCTCACTAAGAACAATATCCCTATCCCCTCAAAGGATCAGAGGAAAGAGGTGTACGTAAAATTGTACAGGGAGTATCTAAGCCCCACAGCGACATCCGGGGCCCACGGCGAACATCTGAACTCATTTTCATATGCATTTTCAAGTGACGAAGAGGATTTTTTAGGCGGTTCCCCTCCCCGCAGAAAGGTTTGCGTCCTTTATTTCTGGCTGTCATTTGGACCAACTCCAAAATAGTCATTTTTGCTAGAAATTCAGCATCGTCAGTCGATAAAATAGTTGGTTTTAGGCCGCCCAGACTGCCCAGACTTTCCAGTTCAGTAGTTTCACTTTCAATTTTTTCATGCCCCAGATTTTGTTCAGATCATCAGGCATGCAAGAAGTTGACAGGAAGGTTGTGTGGTTGTCCATGAGTCCCTGTGTTACTTCTGCAACTTGGCTAATGCATTATAGGAGGCCTAGGCCTGTGCATGAAGCGAGAAATGCATGCTATGATTTACTGCATGCTGCCCGACTTGGATTGGGAATTCACTCGCCATCACAACTTCAACAGTTTCAATTTGAGATTGATTGATGATCAATTGAATATCGGAATTGCAGTAATACCGTAAATACTTTTTACACTTTGTTTCAGCGAAAACCAGGAAGTGTTGGTCAAGTCAACAACATGCGGGTTCTATCTCCCTCGTCAGACATTGTTGATGTCACAAAACTATCTGACGATGAACTTTTTGCCTCTCTGAAGAAAATGGGGGTGAATGTTGGACCAATTCAAGGTTAGTATAGTAGCAGGCCCATTTCCCAACTTGGTGGTTGGGAGTGGGCTGCAATAAAACCTAATGCCATTACTATGCATTGGGGAATGTAATCCAGAGATCATGGCAAGCGATTATTTAATGGGTTTCATGATTATATTTCTTGACTTTTTTCTTTTGCATTGGGGTGAAGTCAAATCAATACCTCTAAACAGTTTGCTTCATATGTGAGCTAACTTCTTGTTTGTGTTTTTATTAGACACAACACGGGTTGTTTATCAGAGGAAACTCGAAAGGTTGCTTGCTGCTGAATTTCAAGAAGAGCAAGAGAAGGAAGTGATCAGGGCAGAAGAAGATGAGGTAGAAGATGAAGAAAATGATTTTAGTGATCAAGGTAAACATGATTATCTGTAGGAATAGATAAGATGCAGCACAATATGGTACATGCTTCCTGTTCCAGCAGTCTGCACACCTCATGGGCTGGCAGCTTTTATGCATTGGATATTGCTTAGATGTCCTGAGAAAACTTGGAACTAGTGGTATATCCCATTGGACCACCATTCCCATTACCCATTGCTCGTGACTGCAAGTAACTTAGAGGTCGTTGAACATACATTGGTTGAATGTTGTCTCACTCTTTGTACCAGTGCCTTGCCTGACTAATCTGTGTTGGTCTTCTTCTGCACACATTTTAGTCATGTAAGCTCTTTTCTTCTGGTGTTTTGTGATATTATTAGCTCACTGGGGTGAGCTATTACGATGGTGCAGCGTCCGTCGTCGTCCGTGTTTGCAGATGGGGGCTTAGGAGGTTATTTTCATCTTGAATGGGCTCCTAGGTGGTCATTTTCTCTTAGGTGGTTATCTGAGCTCACTAAGAACAATATCCCTATCCCCTCAAAGGATCAGAGGAAAGAGGTGTACGTAAAATTGTACAGGGAGTATCTAAGCCCCAGAGCGACATCCGGGGCCCACGGCGAACATCTGAACTCATTTTCAAGTGACGAAGAGGATTTTTTAGGCGGTTCCCCTCCCCGCAGAAAGGTTTGCGTCCTTTATTTCTGGCTGTCATTTGGACCAACTCCAAAATAGTCATTTTTGCTAGAAATTCAGCATCGTCAGTCGATAAAATAGGCCTAGTTGGTTTTAGGCCGCCCAGACTTTCCAGTTCAGTAGTTTCACTTTCAATTTTTTCATGCCCCAGATTTTGTTCAGATCAGGCATGGTTGACAGGGAGGTTGTGTGGTTGTCCATGAGTCCCTGTGTTACTTCTGCAACTTGGCTTATGCAATATAGGAGGCGTAGGCCTGTGCATGAAGCGAGAAATGCATGCTATGATTTACTGCATGCTGCCCGACTTGGATTGGGAATTTACTCGCCATCACAACTTCAACAGTTTCAATTTGAGATTGATTGATGATCGATTGAATATCGAATTGCAGTAATACCGTAAATACTTTTTACACTTTGTTTCAGCGAAAACCAGGAAGTGTTGGTCAAGTCAACAACATGCGGGTTCTATCTCCCTCGTCAGACATTGTTGATGTCACAAAACTATCTGACGATGAACTTTTTGCCTCTCTGAAGAAAATGGGGGTGAATGTTGGACCAATTCAAGGTTAGTATAGTAGCAGGCCCATTTCCCAACTTGGTGGTTGGGAGTGGGCTGCAATAAAACCTAATGCCATTACTATGCATTGGGGAATGTAATCCAGAGATCATGGCAAGCGATTATTTAATGGGTTTCATGATTATATTTCTTGACTTTTTTCTTTTGCATTGGGGTGAAGTCAAATCAATACCTCTACGGTTTGCTTCAAATGTAAGCTAACTTCTTGTTTGTGTTTTTATTAGACACAACACGGGTTGTTTATCAGAGGAAACTCGAGAGGTTGCTTGCTGCTGAATTTCAAGAAGAGCAAGCGAAGGAAGTGATCAGGGCAGAAGAAGATGAGGTAGAAGACGAAGAAAATGATTTTAGTGATCAAGGTAAACATGATAATCTGTAGGAATAGATGCAGCACAATATGGTACATGCTTCCTGTTCCAGCAGTCTGCACACCTCATGGGCTGGCAGCTTTTATGCATTGGATATTGCTTACATGTCCTGAGAAAACTTGGAACTAGTGGTATATCCCATTGGACCACCATTCCCATTACCCATTGCTCGTGACTGCAAGTAACTTAGAGGTCGTTGAACATACATTGGTTGAATGTTGTCTCACTCTTTGTACCAGTGCCTTGCCTGACTAATCTGTCTTGGTCTTCTTCTGCACACATTTTAGTCATGTAAGCTCTTTTCTTCTGGTGTTTTGTGATATTATTCTTTCCTTGTGTCACTTTATTGTTTTTTTTCAGAAGACACACAATTATTGGATGAGAATGAAGTGGCAGAGCTGTAAGTAGAACATTGTCGACACTTGTGTTTGGCCTAGAAGGAAAATGTTGTTTTTAGGTCATGTATTTAGTCTAACAGGCCAGAGTGCATCCTAGGTGTTAAAGGCCGGATGTGGAGTGACCTAACTCTGTTGGCACCCACCGACCCATATCTCATGATCCAGTTTTTGGTGGCTGCAGTTTGATGTTAGAAATATAATTAAATATGGGTGAACCAGATCTTTAACTCTTTTGATAACTGCTGGTTTCATTTTCAGCGAGACAAGTTATGTGCGGCGGAGACCTGTCCCTGCTGTCGAGAAAGTCTCATCAAGCCGGAGTGTGAAAGTCACGAATGTCATCAGGTAGGTTCAATAAAACCGTAAGAATTTGTGGTTGACTGCATTTAAAGGTTTCCATTGACATGATATCCCCCAAGTTCTGGCCCAATCGCCACAGGGATAACATCTATTGGTAACTTACTTGATGCAGTAAAGTCTTTGAGTGATCGTGTTGTACAAAGGGATGACTGTATCTTATGGATCACCTAATGATTAGTACATGTATTGTGTTATTTGCAGGAATGATGGTACCAAAGAAGAGAAAGTGGAAAGTGAGAGAATATCAACAGATGTGGATGGGGTTATTAAAACCAGTGAGAAAGTTACAACCTCGGTTGATGGAAAGACTATCTCACAGTGCACAAATTCCAGTGTCACGACAAAAAAGCAGGGGAGGGCCTTGTGGGTTCAAGTCTGTGTTGTTGCCGTCGTTGTCATGGTGATTTTTGTCATAATATCGACCATGGAATCATCAGCTAGTAACCCAGTGGGGTTGGTAAATTGAGGCCTGAAACTTGATGACATTCATGAAACTTTTGATCATCTTCTCAAGAGATGGATAGTTTGTTTGTGTTCTGTTTCCTGGATTGAAGATACTTTGTGATTTACAGAGCATTGTTCCTAATATTGACAACATACCAGACTGCTCTAGGATTAGTTTGAGGCCGTTTCCTAACTTTAGCTACCGGTATGTGAATTCTCTATTGATTCACCATGGTAAAATCTTGTACAGGCTTCCCAAAAGGAAACATATTCAAGTGCGTTATGTGCTAATTCTTGTTACTATGGAATATTGTATTGTCCAAAATCTTCCCTAACTTTTCCAGTTCCTATCTTATTCACTGCTGATCAGTTACATTATATGACTTGGCTCTTGCCATAATACTACAGCTGAATTGGATGTGGGGTTTTCCTTGACCTAAAACCAGTAGACGCTTTTTACTGGAACTATCTGGTTGTGGTAATCCAGCTTGAAACTTTAAATCCCTGCAGTAATTACACCAGCATAAGCTGACTTGTGTTTTTGGCAATATCTACAGCACCTCAATCACATGTTACTTGACAGTAATTTCCTTTGCACATGTACAAAGTTGCTTGCAGCAAGGTTGTATAGGCTTTTTAGCTCTCCATGGACAGTACATATGTGCATGCATTTGTAAAGCCAATATTTCTACTTATCAATAAACTACATTTTTCTGTAAAGATTCCTCTTTATTTCCATGAATTGCAAGTCTGTAAGACTGCTTTGAAACTTGCAAGAATGGATCAGATCGCAGTAACTAGTCATTGGGACTTGGTGGACAGGACAAACCATCTCATGTTGTGACAGAATGAAAGTACTCCCTAAATGCAAGATCAGGAGTTCTGTTGCTACGCATCTCTTCATGATATTGAACAATAGGAATCTGCATCAGATCGAGCACTTCCATAAAGGGGGGTTGGGTGTGAAAACTTGCATGCTGACCAAAGTTCAACAATTTGGGAAAAGAATCTGCTCTGAAAATTTCCTGGTATTTGAGATTTATACCATGTTTTTTCTATGACTCTCCACCACCTTCCGTCAGTGAGCTTTTAGTCTGCCAAAAGTAGAGGCGATCCAGTATACGGCATTGTAGATGGACACTTTACCAGTGGACATTCGTACCTTCTGCACAAGCATTCCTTGTCTGACTCACTACTCCATGAAGTAGTTTACATCCGCGAATGAGATAGTTCTTAAATTTCTTTTCTCAAGTATGAAAAATGAAAATATATTATCAAATTTTGGGACTGAAATGAATAAACAATAGTAAGGAAGTTTATTTATGAAAGAGAAAACAGCTTTTAATTGACTTGTATCATTTTACAAGAATCATGCAAAATTAGTACGGCAGAGGCAAGCGGGTCACAACCTCTGCGTGCGAGAATGTAGTCAATTAAACTACATACCTTGATACCGTATATAAAATCTTTCACTAGCTACTTTGTAAACTGTACAAAGAAAATGACCTTTTTAAAACAATACAACTTTATGAATCTAGTTATCAAAACTATTGAATTGTGTATAATACTACATTTAGCACTTTTTAAGCATTTTCTCTGTGGTCATTTTTGGTCTGCCTATCACCCTTACTCCTCCGCCCCCTAAACAACATGGCTGTCTTCGAAAAGCGAAAGTCCAACAAACTCACACTTGACGACAGTGTGACACTTCAGTGTGCCATAGAACAGGCTCAAAATGTGAAAGACCACACAGTTAGTTTTAGTCTTTAACTTGGGTTCTGTTTCAAAGAATGTTATTGTGTTGGTGTTGAAATCTGCGCCCGATCTTCTCACCATCTGGCATCTGCCAAAGTCAAAGTGCCATCCACCACATGCACATCACATCCGATCAGTGGCAGTGCATTGCATGCACATGATGCACTGCACTGGCACTGCATTATCAGTAGGCAGCATAGCATCATCATTTCATGGGCCTGCATGTCAGGCAGATGCATAGGCCAACAGGACAGTGCATCAATTTTCATGAATTAGGCCTAGGCCTACATGCTGGCCTTTAGCCCAATCATGCCATTCATGCTCATTATTCTGAGAGTGTGTGTGTGGCGTGTGCGTGTCACTGTCTGCCAAAATGTGATGTAGGCCTATCATCATCATGGCATCGTCATAGCATGATAGGCCTAGCCTCGGCTCAGTACCGTGCCGCGGCAAGCCTAGGCCTAGCACTAGCAGAATCTTCTTTCTTTCATGGACATGGTCACGACTTAAGGCTTCAGTTCATATTAGGCCGAAATGTTTTCCCTACCCTGACCCTGTCATTTCATTTCACTTTCAGGAATATATCGTTCGGGTACAACGGGGGCCCCTAGCTGAAAATAACTGGACTGTAACAAAAAGATACAGTGATTTTGTAGCACTGGACAGTGTCCTGAGAGTGTCTGGAATAGACCTACCATTGCCCCCCAAGAAGGTTTTTGGAAACATGGATAGGGAGTTTGTTGCTGAAAGGAAAATCGGACTGCAGGTAATTTTCATGGCAGTGCAATGTTTTGGGATGGGTTGTTTTATATGAACAAAAATGAGACCAAAAATGTAGATCGGCAGTCTGGACTAGCCTGTAGGGACAGGCCTCCCAGGTCCCCAAAAGTAGCCTGACTCTTTTGGGGTGCGTTCTGTGTCGACAGTCATCAAAGCAAAACTGTAAAACCATCAATATATAAGAAATGAAATATGACTTACTCTTGTCTTTTCTTCAATTTGCAGGCTTATCTCAATGTCATCATTTCAAATCCATTTCTGGCATCATCTCTTGAAGTAAAGAAATTTCTTGACCCTCGAAATTATTCTGTCAATTTGCAAGGTAAATGTTTATGGAAGTGTTTCCAATGCGCTTGTGTCTGCGTGATGAGAGAATCACTAGGATTGTCAATTTCTTTGAAGTCCATGTCCCACTTGACCACTGCTTTAATTCAAACCCGTCGTATTTATTTTCATATAAATATGAAAATAAAGAGGATGGTTTTGAATTGATAATGTTTGTTGTATCAGCAGAGTAAACCTTTAAAAGTCAGTGCATTTTGTGGTATGGTCTACAGATTTCTTGTTTCCTCCTTTCAGAGGTAGCCCTGCAGCACGTCTCTATGTTTTTCCGGTCAGAACCAGGATTAGAAGTGGTGGAACCTTTACCTGAATTCGGTAGGGAACTGTTAACTAAAGGAGAATGACTCAATCAGAACTGCATGGGAATTAGGCCTACTGTCTGATATCTCCAAATATTAAGAATGTGGAACAGATTTATTTCTCAGTTTCTACTGAGTACTTATTATTAATTCTCTGTCTTATCTTTGCTAAGGTTGGAGGATCCGGAAGCAGTACTTCATGGTCCGACCAACAGCCGAACCCAAATCACGAGAAGTCATGCATTGGGTAAGTTTGTCGTTTTTTCTCACTCTTCCCCACATGCATAGAAACTTACTTTAGTCCGGCTTATACTGATACTGAGAGAGATCGTAATTTGTGGTTGTGATGTTGAATTTGTTGCTGTCTTTCTATTTCAGACGGGGTTTGGTCCAGATCATTACATTCCAGTGAAGGAGCTCTCTGCCGTTATGAAAATACTGCCAACATTACAGGTAATAGTGTGAGCGAAGTGTTCATTCTTCTCAGTATGGACTGATCCTAGTCAAAATCAGGCCATCCTCAGGAGCCAAAAGTACCCCTCCCCCCAAATTTGCTCCTCGTATAAATGTTTCAAAGCCATACTGATAAGTCAGAATTGTTTCAAGAATGCTAAGCACTTTGAATCTTAATGACTGGCTTCTTTTCTAGCATCCATATATTTGTCCAATATCCCATGCGACTGCAACAGAAAATGGGGGAATGACAATACGACCATTCAGGGAAAAAGGGACACTAAAAGATTTTCTCTATAAGGTAAGAAAAAAGAACAAAGCATATACACTTTTAATCAGCGAATTGGTGTTTGTGCAATCCAAGTCAGTGTCATTGGTTCGTGGGTAGAAAGTAATGATGACAACTTCACCACACCCTGTGATCTCTCAAGCTTGTAATGTTATTTCTGTTGTACATTAAAATACAATGCCCTCAAAATCTTGGTCACCTGGAATCAAAAATACATTGTCTTTCAGGCCAAACCTAAAACACCATATCTGAGAAAGTACGGGAAGCAGAAACTTTACAATACGTTGCAGTTGTTAGAGATCAAAACATACGGAAGACAGATTCTAGAGGCCATCAAGTTCTTACATGAAAAAGGTTTACCATACGGTGAGTGACTGAATTTTTTACGTTGACCACTTCAAAATCCCTGTAAAAGCAATATCCAATCAGCGCCAACTTCAAACCTTTGGACAGACTGGTTTTTGCACCTTTTCTGACCTAACTGACATAATCATTCTTTGCCTTTCAGGTCACCTTCATGCTGGCAATGTGATAATTGAAAATGGTGCAACCCTCTTGTTAGACGTTGAGAACTTTTTACTCGGTCTCCCTCCAATCCACAGACATCTATTGTCCAACTTCAAGAAGATACAGGTCAGTGTTATTGTATAGTACTGTGTGTGCCCTGATCTCTCCAATGAAATGAGAGGATCGATGATATACATGGAGTTTCCAATGAACCCTGCTGACAGCAGGGCAGTGTATTCCGACCCAGCCATGATCAGATGCCGTCGCAAAAGGGTTAGAAGAAGATTGCGTAATGGGGGGGGGGGAATAATGGTGTAATCATCCAATTTTACCTTGTGTCAGTTATTTCATGATCTGTTTTGTGTTCTCCATTTCAGACTTTAGAAAGTATTGATGTGTTCCACTTTGGTCACCTGTTGTACGAGATGGTCTTTGTAGAGCCACTGACAACAGCTACTCTAGATTTCCTTCCTCCAACATGCCCTCCACAGCTAAGTAAGTTGCAATCAAGAAAAAATGTCTGGCGGTTTGCTTCACTTCTGTTATATAACCAGCCTTGCACCCTCGCTCTTACGAACCTCGACTTTACGAACTCCCGGATATTACGAACCCAACATCTGGCTTTCAAACTTTCATGACATGTATGTAAATCCTCGCTATTACGAACTCCGCGTTAGTACGAACTTAACCCTTGGACCCCGAAGGGTTCGTAATAGCGAGGGGGACTGTAGTTTGGTCAGAGAACTGTGTTGTACACAAGATTGAAAGTGCGTCAGTTGTGTTTTCCTAGATTTCAATCTTGACCGTGCCACTGAAGAACTATCGTTGACGTAGATTAATCTCCGTTCAAATGGATTATCATTCAATCTGACGTGAACTGGTTGGAAGACAAATAATGGAGACTTCCTCAAACCATCACCATATACAGAACCCTGCCTTCTCGAAAATGATGTCTCACCCCTGTATTCTTTTCATTGGCAGAAGACGTCCTAGAATCCATACTGTCGCCAGAATCTTGCAGAAATGGGTTGCCAACCATTGCAGATCTTATTTCCAATCCGTGAGTGTTTAATTTAATTGACGGTCCACTTGTAAATGAACTTGGAGTTGGAAGTAGTAGAACATGATAAAAACAGAGGAGTAAACACCTGATTTTGCCAGCCAGCCAAGGCACCCACTCTGCTTACTAGATGAGGGTGTTGGACATTCTGATTGATAAGAAAATACTCACTGCATTCATAATTTCAGCATCATATCAGAAGGGGGTGCACCCGACGCACGCCCCTCCTTTCGGCCAACAAATCTGTAAAATCAACCGTGAAATTCTGAAATTTGGAGCAAATCATTGAAATTCACTGCAGATTTCAGTGTTTCTAGCACAGTGCGCCCCCTCTTCTCCGAAATTGTGGATTCGCCCGTGATCATTTTCCTTTTATTGCAGATTTTTTTGTGATGTGTACCTGTCACCCTCAGAGAAACCCGTTCTGAAAATTCCCAGTAAGTTGAAGGAAGTGATCCGACAAGCCAAAGAGGAGACTGAGAAGAGACTGAAAGAAGACCAAAAACTGGTGAGATATGGGTTTCGGGTGTTTGAATGGTGTAGTGGAAATAGCGGCGCCTATTACCTCTGAGGTCATGGGGTTGATTCCTGGTCAGTCCAACTGTATCATAAGTTTCTCCAGGTGTACCACAATCCTCCAGCATTTTAATAAGTCACTCAATATGTTCTATGGAGCCGATAATGTGATTCACTGCATAATGCTCACGATAGCTTTTGCACATACTTTCAGATCCACCAGGTAAAACGACGATCTAAAGCCCAGGCCTATCACGCTGAAGAGGAGAAAAAAAGCCGAAGCAAGAAGCGATCATCTAAGGTATCCAATAAATATCACATTTTGGGCGGTATTCTAGAAGCTTCCCTAACTCTAAGGTTTACCTTTAGCTATTATTTGCAGGGCAGAATACAAAACCAACAAAAGCTTCAAGAATACGGGCCTCTGGAACCTGGTTGTTAGTGCTATGGCCTACTGTGCAGGAGGTCCTGAGTCCATAAGTCAGCTGCCCATTCATTGAATAAAAATATCCTGCCACATATCCAGCAGTTGAATTGAAAATGGCACAAGCCTGGCACAACTCATGCACGCTTGAAGAAGAGAAATTTGTCTCTACTAAACCGTTTCTCAGACTTCACCTAAAGTTTCATTCTTGTTTCACTCAACAGAAATTCCACAGTACCGTCAGTGAAACAGATGGAAGTAGCACAACAACAAGCCCTCCAACCTCACCGACGCCATCTACGCCAACATCACCAACGTCGCCCACGACGCCAGGTCAGTAAACCTACGGTGCCTAATGATGTACTTTCCTCTTGAACTGCTTATGAATATCGATCTATTTCAACCATTTTCCAACCTCAATGGTACGCTGTGCACTTTTTATCAACCGTTGTCCACGACAACCCGCCCTGTGTGTGAATATTTTGCAATATTTGCTTCAAAATTTATCATTGATGTTGCTTATTGCCATAAAACCCAGTAACATCGTCCAGTTACGCATTTACTAATCAATCTGTGGTTTGAATCCACAGTTACCACACGATTCACTTATCCATACTGACACACACTTGTCTTGAAACCTGTTAGCTTCATTCCACTCACTGCAGTGCAACACGCCCAAAATACTCTTTATTGTCTTTTTGTTTCCACTACTGTGCCATTAGCGATCAATCTTGAGGTTTGCTGAGAAAAGTTGTGATGTTGTCCTGTATGAAGGCACTCCTCCATATGAGAGGTTTCTTGCACAAGTCAGTTCTCTATGGGCAACTCGGCTGAAGAAAACTATGGGGAATTGTTTGTGTCACTGATAAAGACATAAGCATCCAGGGCACCCTGATGTTTGGACTCGTAGGTGTGCGACTGACGAAAACCGTCGGGAGCTCGGCATGAGACATAAGCTGAAAGGAAACCAAAAATGGTATCTGCCCATTGAGAACAAACTTCTGTGAGAAGGCTGTCACGTGGAAGAGCACCAATATGGTAGTTGTCAACCTGTCTTCAGTCGGAATACACACACATTTAAGGACACTGAGAAGAATTGCATAGGCCTTACAGATTTCTATACCTGGTTGCCCTGTGAGTTCACCAACTGATTGAATGACCGTGATTCCCGTCATTTTCACCCATATTTTGTCCTAATTTCTAGACATGAAGAGTTGAAGCTAATGAATGGACCGTTGTGTAAGAATTTTAAGATTTCCTGACCATCAGTACACCCTCATCAAATGTCACTTGAATGCTGACGTTTAGAAAATTTGTGAAAAGAAGCATGTAATGCTGAGTTGCTGTCCTTATTTCTGTTGTTACATAGGTTGAAATCATTTGAAGTGAGAAGACTTGTAGGTTGGATGATAGGAAGATTTTTTTGTAGCGGTACTCTAATTTCCATTCCTACCCGAAGGACATTCCACTCTTGATAGACAAATTTAGGATTTTATTTCAATGATCAGTTCCATAGACCGTTCTCAAATTGACATAAATGACAAAGGTCTGCACACTTCCGCCGAAATCTGTAAATGACAAAGATCTGCGCACTTCCGCTGAAATCTCAACTACAACCTCTGTCTGAAACTGAATGATGTAATGCAGACAACCCCACGACAGTGACGTTGAAGACGTTGCGTCAGACTCAACCATTGCGGAATCATGGATGGCGTCACGTCAGCCAGTTTGAGGATCGAAGTTCTGGTTGAGATTTCAGTGGAAGTGCACAGACCTGCGAATTTGAGAATCATCTATTGGGCTGTTGAACATATAAGTTGTGGGTTCTATATTCGATTTAGTCTAGAAGTGAATGTAATGATGACTGGCTGGGTCTTGGGCACTCCCCTCTCAGGCTTGGTTAGCTTTTGTAAGAAGTCACTTTTTAGTCGAATCAATGAAAAAGAGTTAGGGCCAAATTCAAAAAGGGTGTTTAAGACTTAGGCGTGTGTAACTTCGTCAAATGCATGATGGAAGTTTGTGCGTTAAGGAAGTCACACGCGTCTAAGTCTTAATTGCGCAATGATCACCTTTTATGAATACGACCCTTAATGTTCAAACAACACTGCAGCATTGTGGAGGATCCTTTATACATTGGCCTTTTGAGGAGAGATTTATACCTCCCTCCCTATCTAGGCCACATCGCATCTGTTAAGTTCTTGTAAGGTGTCAACAGGAATAGGCAGCGGGTATACATGTATGTACCGGTATTTAATTAAGTCTATCAGCTTCTCCCTTCAACATCTAATTTTGACCCAGTACACTTGATGGTTTGCCAGATCCCTTTGGCCTTTGCCCTTGGGCTACTTTGCATCTTGCCCCTAACCCAACACACATTGACACCAAAAGCTTAGTTTCCAATAAGTACTGGTGTGGTATAGGCTGCTGGTATCTTCTCACTTCAACTTTTGTAGCATGCTTGGACTGAGGTCTCCCTATCTGTGTCATTTTAAGGATGGCCATATTTTCTACTTCGCTGTTGTTCGTGTTTTTAAGTCCCACATTATTTGACCTATGTTGCTGTTCATTTGCTGAGGGATGTAGAAGATTTGACCAAGGTGCAAAGTTATTCACATCGAACTTTACAAGGGCTGTTCTTACATGTCTAATGACAACATTTCTGCTGTTTCTTACACTTTTTACTGGCTTGGTTGCGGAAGTTGTCCATTAACTGTTGCCGACAAAGCATGCTACACCAGTGGAAACCATGTGTATGTAGGAAACAACAAGGAAGTTTGACAAAGAGCTATGCAGCCTATTTGTACAAACTTTTATGTTATTTCATAAAGGCTGCGTTCCATGGGACAGTTGCTCCTGCGAGTTGGCTCTCAATGGGCAATTCACCACATGATGAACTTGGACCATTTTATGTCCCCATATTTTTGCACCCTGGTCATAAACATACCGGATACTGGCTAATCTTTTGTATAATACGTTAACTGTCATTTTCCTTTTGTAACCTGTAATGTCTTGGCAAAGAAAATCCACTCCATATCTTGCTCAGTGCCTAACAATCCTGACATGTGGCTGATGCCTGACCTACATGTATCTTTCATCGAAATGAACACCTGTGTTTCCACGGTTCCAGTCAGAGGCTATGGTTGGGTGTACCTTGGTGCTACGTGTGCAGTGCAACCCTGTTCAAATGTGAATGGACACCGGCAGATTTTAGCATTTTATCCCCCATCATTGGGTCCTTGTTACTAGCAATCAACTAAGCCAGCAAGATTTTATGAATATGAGCCCTGGGCCCATATTCATAACCTTACTAGCTTAGTTGGTTGGCTAGTTGTGTACATTGATTTGTACAAACTGGACACTTTAGCAAGTAACTAAGCCTAGCAAGGTTTTATGAATATGGGTCCAGGTTTCTAGCAAACTCAGCCTTGCCTAAGTTTCCACTGATTGCTTTCACCGTCGCGTGCCAGCTGTATAAAGCCGTGGCATAATCTGACTGAAATTAGAATCATTTTTTGCTGTGAATTTGCTCCTTCTGCTATAACTGCTTGATAACCAAGTCGTCCCTGGTGTCCATAAAGATTCGGATGAGGGTACATCAAGTGTTCCTTTCATGTTTTGGTCTTGCATGGATTGTAAAAATGGAGGCGTAGGGCCTACCATGAATGTGAGAATGTCAGTGCTTTTCATGTAAATCTGACTGTTGACCCTGACTGGTTAGAAGCGCAGAGCTTCATTTTGTGATTCGATGTTTGTGCAACGTTATTGTTCATTCTTCTAACTAGTTCATGTTTGGTGGACGGTGCATGATGTCACAACGTTTCCTCTGTGTTAAGTTTTCTGTGAAATATGTGCCAGCTTTACATCCATGATAAGCTGTTACTCATACTCTAACTCATCCTGAGGTAATCAGGACCCATATTCATAAAACCCTGCTAGGCTTAGTTACCTGCTAAAGTGCCTAGTTTGTACAGGCCACTGTACACAACTGGCAGCCAACTAAGCAAGCAAGGTTTTATGAATATGGGCCCAGTAGTTTTTATCACTGGCTTCCTATGTCGCTTTCAATAGAAAAACTTTATGGTCTCATTTTTCCATCATTTCAGGTCCAGTTCCACCTGCTCCACCTCCACCGCCCCCTCCACCAGTCGGAGGTGCACCGCCTCCACCACCCGTTGCACCTGTGGTCCCAAAGCAGCCACAAGCATCCAATGAGCGAGGTGCACTACTCAGTTCCATCAGTGGATTCAAAAAAGGAGGACTGAAGAAGACGGTCACGGTTGATAAGAGCGCCCCAAGGATTTGAGGAACTTTGTGTACTGCCTGGATGAAAGGGTTGAAGACAGCGGACTGTTCTCCGAGTGTGATTTCGATTGGTGCTGCCTTAAATCCCTCATATCATAAGGCCATTTAAAGTTATACCTGCGACCATATTTATCAAAAATATTCGATTCTTGATTGCATGTTCTCCACAAGTCAAGGCCATGAGGGTTTAATTCCTGCCACTGAGGGCTGTGTGGCGGAAAGAGTAACATTTTTGCCTCACAGTGTTGGAATGTGTTCACTGTGCAGGTGAAGGTTTACAAATAC
>NMRB01000302.1:21841-32772 GCA_002633025.1 Notospermus geniculatus | reverse complement strand
TAGCAATATTCTCGTAAACATGAATGTTGTATTTAAAGATGTTTTGTCTTGGAGCTTTTTGTGCTGACTACAGATAGATGGAATCGCTTGATTACAGCAATGAATGTTGTATTTTTCAAACACATTGGGTACTGCTTGATTACACACTAAATATTATATTTTTTTAGACACTGCGAGGTAGTGTGATGATTCATCATGTTTGTGCTGATTCCTGTCCAAGGATTCCTGTTGGAAGCTGTATTGTTGCCTGATGTAATATTTGATAAAGAAGATAAAAAAATGCCTCCTCTGCTCAGTTGGGCTGCAGGAAGAGCTAAAAAAACATAGAAACCGGGGCGAAGGATGCTGCTCCATGTGAAAATTTTCTCACAGAGTTGCTCTCAGTTGGCAATTCACCATTGTTAGTTTCCTTATGACATATGGCAGGACCATGTAACACAAATGACTGCCCATAATTTTCAATGGTTGAGTTGCCCATACAGAGCCAGCTCATGCAAGAAAACTTTCACATGGAAGAGTCAGTAATACGATATGTAACCTGGCACAACAAAATGAGTCAGAAGTCGCACAGGAGAAGACCGAAGATGAAACCAGACAACAACTTCAGAAATCGACAAAGTCAAATTTCACAATGGGCAGACAATCCTGAAATCATCGAACCGTTGGTGTCACCTTGGACATGTTGGGTCTTCTTCTGTGCGACTTCCGACTCACTTTTGTTGTGCCGGGTCACATATGTCACCTTGTCAAATATCACTGTTAGGCCTACTATTGTTTTGTGTAATTCTTTTATGTGCCAAAATATGTGCAGATTTTCTCAAGTTCTGAGGAATTCATAAACTGCTAGTTTTCTGATTGTGATTTGTAAAGAGTCTTCATCTTTGAAACTAAGGAGCAATGTGACAGTATTGCAAGGGATTAGTACAATAAAGTGAGGATGTCCACTTGGCATTGAATATGGAGATGTCCATTTATTTGTGAAAAATGATTGAATTGGAGTGCCCAGAGAAGACCTACGGTGTCAAAGACGAAAGAAAGGTGCCATCTCTATTTGGCTGGCGAAACAGTGGCACTCTCTTGAGCTCATTTGTTTGATTTTGAAAGTGATGCATATGTAGGAGGTGCGGACTCCTGAGCTCGGCAACCAACAAATTGTTGTCAAGATTGGGCCAGAAAAAGCATCTCAGAGCAACTGGAAGAATCCCCAGCTCCTCTCCCATCTGGCTTCATTGACCCCTGTAGTCACCACCCTGATGAGAATGGAGGCCGTATAAATGAGGCAAATGACGAACGCCGCCGGCGGGGGCCGGAGATGGAGACGAGAGCCGAGGATGGACAAGCGGTGGAGACGGTAATGTCCGCGTGAGGCAAGTGTCGACAACGACAACAACAAAACATTGAAAATATGAAAAAGTTGTATTTTTTTCTGCTTAAAAGTCTGGCATAGAGTTTAGATATGACAAGTGAAGGTATTGAAGATGGTTTTCATAGATAGAACAACATCCATTGGAATCGATGACCCTAAATTATACGTAGTTGATTGAAGAATTGCCACCAGAAACATGCCAAAAACCATCATGGAAAAAATGTCATCTGCTGCTGTGCAGTGCTGTCATGCGATGCATGCATCATGTGCATGGCTGCTGTGTGACTGACAGTGTGTGCTGGTGGTGGTTTGCATATGGATGGTGTGGTGGTCCAGGCCTTCCTCCATACCGGTACACCCATCCATGCACCAGCATGCACTGTAGTGTAGACCTAGGCCTGTGTATAAATGCACAACTCACAACTGCACCTGTCCGGCTTACCGGTATTCATCATGATGATTCCCTGTTCTTCATTTCAGATCTTGGACGGAACATTTTCAAATTCAGGGCATCCAAAGCATTGCCAGATCCAGTCCATGACTACACGGCATCATTGCAGGAGGCTCATGTCCCCCTGATAATTGACAATGGTATGTCAGCCCCCTCCCTACATTAACAATAATAGCTACACCAATACGCCTATCCCACTGCTGGCACTGCCTGATATAACTAGCAAGGGTCGTTCTATGATCCATGGTTGAGTATAAATCATTGCAAGTTGTGTGGGATGTCTCAATTGAATCAGTCATACATTGTAATAAAGATGTGTTCGATCAAAAACACATCATTCTTATTAATCTGGGTGATGGTTCTTTTTCAGGGTCCTACCAGTGCAGGGCAGGATGGGCTACAGATACAAAACCTCGGCTAATCTTCAAGAATCTTGTCGCTCGGCAGAGGGGAAGGAAGGTGAGTGGAAACATTTCAGGATCTTGCGTAATGTTTCATTCATCAAGTGTAACCAGTGCTGCTTGTTCTGTGCCATGGAGGGCATTTTGGAATCTGAATTTGTGGGGATATAGGCCTAATGAGGAAGAGAATGCAGGGATCAGTTCATCCAAAACTTTACATAGATTACAAATGTGGATAAATTTTTCTACAATGGAACTATTCTAAGTAACATAAGACAACTTGTATGTTTTCAGGAAATGGATGTCCAAATAGGAAATGACATTAACAACATTGAGGTTGTTCGTTGGTTGTTGAAGACGCAGTTTGACAAAAATGTTGTGACCCAGTACGATGTTCAGGAGCAAATCTTTGACCACATCTTCTACAAACTTGGAATCAACTCTGAGGGAGGCATTCATCATCCACTTCTGCTGACTGAGCCACCATTGAATCCCAACTACTGTAGGCAACGTAAGGAGTATTCAGATTTTGAGGGGGCCATTACGAAGAAACAACAGGTATCACTTACAGATTGGCTGGCTTTTGGGAGAGGTGTCACTGTCTTGATATGAATTCCGGTCTAGTGTCAGATTGCACAGACACAGATTTTGATATTGTGCAAAAGTATTCAGTGGTGGACCTCTTTTTCTTGTGATGCTCTATGCTCTTGCCAGAATGGGGAACTTTCCTGCTGTTAGAGGCCGCCTGTTAGTGGTCCAAGAACGTCACAAAATTCATGAAATTTGACGTCAAAATGCGTGAGCCACCGCGTCCACGTCATTATGGACGACGTTGTGGCATGGATTTCTGCCCTGTGACGTCAAAATTCATGACGTTCTTGGACCGCTAACTCGTAGTGGCCTCTGACGGTAGGAAAGTTCCCCATTGAGCCTGGGGTTTATTTAGTTTATACAACAAACTTAAAGATGCCTGTTTGTATTTCAGAAATGTCAGAGTTGCTCTTTGAATGTTACCATGTCCCACAGGTTGCCTATGGTGTCGATGCAATGCTCAGTTTCTACAACAATTATGAAAACTCAGGTAGGAATTAAAATCAGTTAGCAAAATCAAGAGCTGAGTATCAAACGAAAATGACTTAATTAGGCCTATTGTTGCTACAAATAATGATGCTCTTTGGTATACTATTGGAATCTCCACATTTATGTATTATTTGGGGAAAGAATCCATTTATGTATTATTTGGGGAAAGAATCTGTTTTGAAAAAAAGACAATACCAGTTTTGTGATTTCAGATAAAATGGATGGCCTCGTACTGTCTTGTGGTTACCACACAACACACATCCTCCCCGTCTTGAATGGCCGCCTCGATCCGACGAATGCCCGTCGGATGAGTGTCGGTGGCAGCCATCTTGATATCTTCATGCAGAAATTGCTGCAGCTCAAATATCCTGGCCACCTGAACACTCTCACGTTATCAAGGGCAGAGGTAAGAAAGTGATGTTGAAAATTTCGATTTACTGTTCAAAATCTTGATATTTTTATGAACAGGCTGGTCTCTTTAATCAGAACATAAGCATGGCATTTGTCAGTGATGTTCCTTTGTACTTCCACTGGTTTTGGGTCATATGAATAAAAGCGAGCAAATGCTTTTACTTCAGATTTGTACAGCATTGCCTCGTGCATTTGTTTTGCAAAATTCAAGAAAAGCATTTACAAGTCTTTATTCATATGACCTATTGTATTTCATTTGAGTACTTCGTAACTACAAACCAAATTCATGTTTAGACAACATTTTCATTGCAGGAGTTGATTCAGGACTACTGTTATATGGCTGTAGACTATGTATCAGAGGTGAATGCTTGGGCAGATGTGGACTATTATGAGACAAATGTCAAAAAGATTCAACTCCCATTTACACCAGTAAGTGAGATTTGACAGGACCCTGTAAGCTTTAAGAAACAATTGCTAAAAAAGCAGGAAGCGCTCCATGTATCCACTCCATTGTCAGGCAACCTTTTCCTTCCTCAGCTTGCATCACATTGCAGGAATGTAAATGATGCATTTACTGAATATACCATGGACTGACTCCTTTTGCAGTTGCCGGGTACAAATTTGACAAGTGAACAACAAAGGGAGAAGAAAGAACAACAGATTAAACGACTGAAGGAAGTCAATGCGAGAAAAAGGGAAGAACGGGTAAGAACCAAAATAAAAAGGATATGTGTTCGGAGGAAGCCTGACTGTGTTTGTATTCAAGGAACCCTGGCTCTATTTGACAACTTACAGCATTCGCAGTGGACCTATTGAGTTGTACAAGTTACTGAATGCAGTCCATTTACCGGTACCAAGAAACATTGCATAATGATTTGTCATGAAGAACGACTGGTTGAAGATAGGGGTCTTGCAGAATTTGTTGTTAACTAAAGTAAGGCAAAAGATCGCTCACCTTGCAATCACGTCGGTGTCTTAACTTTGTACCTGTATGCTTGGATCAGAAATTTCTTGTCTTTTCTTTACAAGATGTTCTTGTTTATTTCAGTTAGCAGAACAACAGCAGCGACGTCAAGAGTTACTCAGCCTGCAGGAACTCATTGATGAGGATAAGATTGAGGAATTTCAGGTCTGTTGAAGATCATTTCTTCAAATTTTAAGAAAACGTCATCCTTGAAAATTTTGATGTTAATGTACCGGTACTTGTATATGAACTTCAGTTGGGTGGTGAGTGAGGTGGCTGGTCCTCTGATTGTAATCTGGCCTTTATGATGTACCAGTCCTAATTCATAGCTTCAGAGTCCCTGTATCATGTCCTCCTTTACTGACTCCTTTCTTCATATCTTTCCCAGAAAGCGCTGAAACAGTTTGACTTCTCCTCTGCTGAAGAGCTGCAGGCAGCTATTGATAAATTGAGCGTGTCGATCCAGAAAATCAAGGCAAAGATTCTTGGCATAGAAATGGTTGAAGAAGAAAAGGAAGAGGTACGACTCTTGGCAAAAGTTTATGAGCTTTTGAATATTTCCTATCAGTAGACGCATTGCTACATGTACTTGTAGTTTCATTTTGGCAACTTGTACGGGAAGGGTTTGTTGATGGCTTTGTGTGTTTTCAGAAAGAGCCAGTGTTTGACCTGTTGGATATGCCAGATGAGGATCTCCTTCCTGGGCAGCTCGAAGTGAAAAAGAGACAGAGAATTCTGAAGTGTGCTTACGAAGGTCGTGTTAGGGCACAGAAACAACGAGAAGAAGTCAAACGGAAGGTAAGTGGATAGGTCCTCTCATGGTTGTAACAGGAATTACATGTAGCCTTTCTATTACTGGAGACGTTGCTCCACGTGAGAGTTTTCTCACGTTATGTCGAGTTATGTGCAGAGTATCCATTCCCCTGTTAAGTGTACTGTAGGACTGGTATTTTTAGCGTCCATTTAAGTTAGCGATAGGCCAGACTTGGAGATTACGCATCCAGTTAACTTCGCGATTGGGTGATCAATGCAACTGCTTCCTGGAAAATACCAGCTTTGATCTTCCCAGCTATCTAAGTGCCCCGTAATAATATCCTGTTTGACCAGCTACTGCCCGACAAAGAACTTGGTTGATGAATCATTGATTTTGTTTTATTTAGGCCCTGGTCAAGTGTTCCCTGCAGATGGCTGGTTCACATTTCTTTCATAACCTGGAACTGTTACGACATATGTTGGATAAAGTTAGTGTCCCTTTAATTATGCAGATGACAGGCCAGATGCGAAAGTCACGAAAATAAATGGCACGCAAACAGTTAGGGTTGTACAGTATCTTCATTTGTATAAGAGTGGACTTCATATATTTCTAGGAAGCAGAGGAAGAACGCCGAATGCAACTGAAGAGGGAACAAGATTTTAAGGGCTGGCTCAGAGAAATACGACAAAAATGGAAGTTGCTGACAGAGAAGAGGAACAAGAGAAAGCAACGACGGTTGGATATGGCGAAGAGACGCACCCAGGCATCGCAGGAGAGGATGAAGATTATATCACAACTTGCAAAGCGTAGGTGGCCTTGGATTGTGATATAGTTGCTGTTGTGTTTGCTTAATTACTGAGTTTTATATGGGAAGTTGATTTAAAGCATGAAGGTTGTCTTCTGAACTGTAGGATTTTCTCATCCATTGTTAACAGTGAGTATATTTTTTGTTTCAGGAGATTCCAAAAAAGACAATGATAACTTTGGTCAAAACGATGACGATTGGAATGTCTATAAACAAATTGTGAGTATGATAATATCTGAGTTTGAAAGAAACATGAAGCTCCTGGAATGTTTGAATTGAAAGGTTCTCACATCTGTGATGTGACATGTTCTGGCTCTCATCTCAACCTGGGCTGTTGTCACTGCAATTAAAATGTAGCCTGATGTCATACCTACTGATGAAGATCCAGGGATGACTGTTGAAAGCATTGTTATGTTGCAAGTGAGATTATGATATCTCGTCGCTCTCTGTTCTACAGAATATCCAAGATGGCGACAGCGATTCAGATGCTGACCAAGACAAGTTGGAACATCTTGAGGGCCTATTGAGAGAACATGATCCAGAATTTGAAAAGTTGGTGCCATTTTATTCCCATCCTTTGAAATATTTGATGCTTTCTGTTGTGTGAAATCTTGCTGCAAAGTACCCCAAATTCCGAACAAAATTGATCCGTTTTGCATGATATACCAGTTAATCTAAATGAAATAGATGATTTCTCAAACAACCTTTGAGTTTAAAAAACGAATTCGGTCCTCTGTGTATTTTTCACCCGACTACAAATGGTTCTCGCCTTATTCACATTTATTCGCAGAAATTGAGATAATTGTCCTTTTCCAGAGATGGCAGCGGAGCAGATAGAGGAGGGATCGTGGACCTGGCAGAATATTATAGACTTCATATGGCAATAGAAATGATCAGGTAAATCTTCTTAGTCCGTCTTGCATTGATCACAAACATGACTATTAACTTGAGGTATTCTGCATTTTGCAATTTTTTTGTGACATACGGGTAATCTAATTTGTCATTCATCCTCATACATAACTTCTACTTTCCAGAGTTCCAGAACTTCTTTACCAGCCTTCTATGATGGGCTTTGACCAGGCAGGACTCACGGACACCATACAGTTCGTTCTGAGCAAATTTGAAGCGGAAGAACAGAATCGGATTGTTCAGGCAATGACATTTTCTTCAGGTTTTCAACACAATTTATCCCTATGCTCCCCTTGCAAATCCCAATGTCAGATGAAGAAACATGGAAGGTGCCTCTATAAACGACTTCTGTTTCGTTTTCAGAATGTGTACTTGACTGGGTCACCGGCATCATTTCCCAAGTTTAAGGAGCGAATGGAGGTGGAGCTGCGGGCAATCAGACCATTCCAGTCAATTTTCAATGTCAATACTGCCAGTGAGTATTACCGCACTGGAGGCACTCCTCCTCCAACAGTCATAGGGCGTATTCGAATCCTTGTTCTTGACCACACTCGTGCTGACTTAGTTCACGTCGCTGCTGACTCAACTCGTGGAGTTTAGTTTCACTACAAAACAAGAGGTACAGAACCAAACATGGAGGACTTCCATGAGAGATAAACCGTTAAAAATCTCCTTATATTCATTTCAGAAAATCCTGCATTTGATTCTTGGTATGGCGGCCAAAAATTTGTCACATCAGAAGAGTTTAATTCGTGCAGCATCACAAGGAGCGAGTATGAGGAGAAAGGCAGTGATTATCTCAAGGAGCATGTGGCATCCAATCGTTTCTTATTGATACCCAAACAATCATGATACTAAATAGGTTTAATTTAAAGATGCTGTCAGTCCTGGTTGTTTATATCTGTCAACATTGCATGACTAGGATCATTGGAGAACAAGATATTGGACTTTTTACAAATAGTTAATGTATTTGTTTTGAATAAATTGTGGTGCTGTAAATTAACCGTTTTGTTACCAGTACAGTTTATTTCTTCAGAGAATTCACTCAACCCATGAGACTGAGGCCTCTGGTCATGAGCTTGATCGGTTGACCATAACTGGATGATTATCATGGCTGAAGTTGTGAGGCCAATCACCCCATTTGGCATGTAAATATAGAGGTCCATGGACTTTCTGTAGATGACTTTGTTAGACTTGCTTGCTGCTCCACACACACAGTGCCAAATAGAGAGAATAGAGAATTGCGCTGCAGGAGTGGAGCGGCGAAGATCAGAACCACTCCACATACATGTACATGTACAATCAAATTCAGTCTATCATGATTTCAACTTGATTGACACTGATGCTTGGCGGCATCTAAGTAGGCTATGAATCAAGCCCTGGTCGCCCTACGAAATATAATCGTGCGTCAATGTTCGGTATTCAACGTGGCGTCTTGCATCAGTCATTGGCAGTGATCACGTGTTGGGAGTTTTTTTGCCACTTAAAGCTGAACTTAATAGATATAAACCCCAAGCGGCAGAGGTAGAAATTACGAACAGCCACAAGGCACTTCCAAACTACCTCTGAAAACGATACACCCTCTCAGACGGTCACAGTTGGTCTCACTTGCCACCACGCTCTTGAACACTAAAGATCTCAGCACCGTTGCCAAATGAGAAAAAACGAAAAAATAATCTGTGACGGCACCCAGATTCGAACCCACAACCCTCTGATCGACTTGCCAACCTTTCTATACATGCCACGAAGACTGCTTGATTGCATGACAATTCCGATCGCTTTATTTCCTCATGGAGATCTTCAAAACCACACCGCCTTTATTGTAGCGGCGTATTGCAAGTACAAATGTCACATTGTGGCGCAAATAGAAAGAGGTTGGCGAATCAATCATAGGGTTGTGGGTTCAAATCTCGGTACCATAACAGATTATTTTTCGTTTTTTCTCATTTGGTGACCGTCCGAGAGGGGCTTATATCTACGTACTAAGTTCAGCTTTAAGGATCCTCTTTGCCTGTCTCTTTAAAAAGTAATGGACAGGCATTTGTCTCCATCCATATTGGTACTACTGCAGAAAAAGGTTCCGAAAAGACCTGTGGAATCGACGAGCACAAGAATCTTGTGCTGTGTTTAGCTGTTTTCAGTGGTCTTAGCCGAGGAACGATGGTGGTGACCTCTTCATATTGCAAACTCACAAGCAATGTGGATTTTGAGGAAATTTTATTAAAACTGTTGACTATAAGATAATACAAAGCAAACAAAAGTGTACATTCAGTGACATCGAACCATTTTCTCCAAATGAGGAAGGAGTTTCTTGGATAAGAAACAAAATACATGAAGATCAAGTCAATGATCAGCAGTGGAAAATTACTCAATAGATGACTTACCATAAAAGGGTTCATGCTTGTAGATTATTCTTAAACATTGCTAAATTGAAACAAGCACAAAATTCCAAGAACATGATCATTTGAACACATCTTCATTTTTTTAAACATAAAATGCACTTTCACTCTCAAGTGGTAACAACGAATACAAATTGGTCAATTTTAAAGCATGCCCTATTTCATTTGGCTTGGCCTGTCACCTGAGCAGTCTCATCGGTTTTAAATGGGATGACCAACTGCAGATTTAACTCTTTCAGCCCTATGGACAGATATATCCGTTTGCCAAAATCATTCTCAAATCCTATGGACGAGTATATCCGTCCNGCCTAGGATCTGGGAGTCGCGGCAGAAAAATCGCCTATAGGTCTGAAAGAATTAATTTGACACAGATCCATTGCCAACAGTTAAGTGCTTGAATGCCAGGGTGATGACAAAACAAATGGCATTTCACCTTTTCACCACAAGAGAATGTATCAGTAGGCTTTTCTCAGCAAGCAACTGAATACAGAATAAATAGAAACCGTGCACAACAATCTGTCAAGGAATGATGAGGGCAAACATGAATTTCATTACAAAAAAACATTTACCTACCACATTTACAAAACAGCTTTACAAGTCTACTTGTATAAAACTTTAATTGAAGAGATATCATGCACATCCATACTGAGGGGACCTAAAAATATATATGTATTCATTTTTATTACTCATTTTTTTGTCATGTTGCCCACATCATTTTTGCATTTGACAGTAACCACACCCTTGATAACACACTGAGGCCTTTGCAAAGAACTTAAGAGGTTACACCAATGGGCAACATGCATACAATTCGTTCAGAAAGTAGCAAGCCAAACTGAGGGCATGAATTAATACCGGTGGTCATTTGGACCCTGATAAAGACAAACCATACCAAATCAAGGACACCACATGGCACCTACCAAATGCAAATTTACTAGCCCACAAAAAGCTTGGTCAGAAGTACTGGGAACTTCAGAAAAGGCACACAATTTAGTACCATCCATTTGATAAAATTTCCTCTGTGAAGGCTGATGTATGTTGGTCTACTGATATGATTTTTATGTGCAAAAATACCAACCTGTCAGACATGAATAACAGATTTTTTCATCCACTGCATGACTTGTGCAAGAAAACAGTACACAAAACCGAAGACACATTTCATGGAAACACAATGAGAATTGTGATCAATCATGACAAGAGAACTATAAGGATGAAAAGAAACAAATGTTCAAAATAACTAATCCCGCAATCAACTAGATCCTTCAATTCTGATATACAGGTGGTCTGGGGCATCAGGCAAAGAGATCCAGTCGGAAACCTCAAGGAGTAATGTCCACATTTATACAGGCTGAACATTGACTAAATGCAATATACATCTATTCTGTACAGTACAA
>NMRB01000301.1:438652-452645 GCA_002633025.1 Notospermus geniculatus | reverse complement strand
ACCGAACTTTCTACATTGCCACTCAGTAATTCTCGATCAGTCAACTTTGCCTAATTTCTAAGGCATGTAAGGGCGGTCTTCAAATTGGCTGAACAGCCAATTTCTAGTCTTATCATAACCTTTATTTTGGTGCAATTTTATCCTATTGGGTATGACACTTCAGGACATTATTTATTGAAGCTTGAAAAGCGGGAAGTTTTTTTGAAAAAACCGATATAAAGACCCCACCACCACATCCCAACCTCAACGGACTTGTCATTCGATAGCGCTGATTCGTCCTTCATGATATTTTTTGCAAGTGGTTTCTTTTTCATTCACCTGTGATTCCTATAGAGGAAGTGCAGCGACGATTGTGACGTCACTGCCGCGACGAGATGCCGCCATGTTGGACGTCACGTCCAACGCATTCGTAGCTGCAAATGACGTCCAACATGGCTGACGTGCGAATTATGACGTCAATGATGACGTCACGTGAAGTTCCTCTATACACAATTCAATAAGTTCATTGAATCTATTCTTCCCAAGTTCTGTTATTTTCTATAGATCTAGTAAATATCACTTGTACTTGTATAGATCTGTATCACTTGTACATGTTATAGACGAATTTCATATTGTACTGTCAGCATCTTCTGTACATGTGTCAGTTTGCTTGTAAATTCATCCCAAACCCTGTGTAACGTTTTTCAGTGTGGCCCCTGTGCCAGTGTGACATTACTAGATTGACGCAATAATGCGCGACTTGACAATAAGCGACACACAGAGAAACAGTGAGTTTTCCCAGTGTGTTCCAAACAATGGGCGTCACACAGAAAAACGGCCACACTGAAACACAGATTACACCGGGATAATTTACACACAGCTTCATCTCTTTGATTTTTTTCTCTTTAGTAAACATTTCCCGAAATAAACCAATATGTCTGAGATGAAATTCCATTGGCTTTATCTCCTTCCCCTATACCCCATTTACAGTAGCTCGGTTGAAGCGTGCCGAGCTCGACGGGACTGAGCCCGTTTTGAATTCAAGTGGACAGGTCTATTTACACAACAAAAATCAACCAAGCCAGATCCGTGTGATAGAATCTAATGCCACCGATACTGATGTCCCCCCAGCAATATTTACGGAAGGGGCAAAGTGTTCCTTCCCGGCTTTCCTGCGCGAAAAATACCCGCGTTAAGGGAGACCTCTATTGACAATGTTGTTGAACTTCCGCTGAGCAACGTCGCCCCATGTAGAGTGAAGGCGCTCCTCCACTTGATAGTTTTCTATCGAAAGTTTGCTGTCAGATAGTCAATTATTGCTGTCAGACAGAAATAATTGTCTATCGAAAGTTTGCTGTCAGATAGTCAATTATTGCTGTCAGACAGAAATAATTGTCTATCGAAAGTTTGCTGTCAGATAGTCAATTATTGCTGTCTGACAGCAATAATTGTCTATCTGACAGCAAACTTTCGATTGAAAACTGTCACGTGTGCATTGTATAGTAATCATACATTCTCCAACACGGGGGCGAAAGGCAAAACTGCGGTATTGGACAGGACGCAACCACCGCCGGTGGCGCCGGCTGTCGAGAAGTGGCAATATCGTGCCCCTTTAAGCGGCATAATTGAATTGGACACTTGAGAGAAACCAAGACCCTTCATCCTGTGACAAACGTCAGGGGGACATCAGGAAGACGGAGGCATTAGATTCTATCACACCCACCGGCGTGTAGCCTACCATCCTTCTTGCGCCATTCGCCGATAGTTCTTTCTTCGCATTACGTTTCCTCGAAACAGCACTTGTTGGTAACTGGATCACCACTCTTGATCACTATGCACCAACCGACGAGACAGATTCGACGAATCTCCTGCATCAACACCAACTTACACACTTTGAAGCTAATGGAATTCATTGCCAGCACCAGTGTGCACAGTATCTAGCCAATGGACTGAGGATAACCTGCTGGTCAGAGTGAATGACGTATGGACGATTCGAAAAATCCCATTTTTTCTGATCTACCGCGAAATGAAACATCGGTTGCAGGAATTCCCACTCTGTGCTTTCATATCTGCATACAATGTATGTTAGTCATCATCGATTTTAAAATCAACTGATATCTATAGCCCAATAGGAAGCTTGGATGCGGACGTGGTGACTGCTGGACAAAACGGCAGAACCAGACGAGCTGTTAGCTTGTTGCTGCAGACACCCAGAACCTGAACGCCGAATTAAGCACGTATTGGGAGGATACTATTATTTTGAGGATCACAAGTGTTTTTACATTTGCAACAGAAGGTAGGTAAATCTACACTCAAAACTTACTCGTACCTTTCTTTTAGATGAAGTGTTCTATTTTCTTCAAGCAGAGACAGGCTCATGAATCCTGAAAAGCATAGGCTTCCGATTGTCGGCCAGTCACTTCGTCTGAGCTGGATAAGGTAAAAACAGTGTTTCATGTGCATTGCCCGGAGACGAGAAAATGAAATGGCTGACTTTCGAAACAAGTCTGACTCTCTTACGTGCTCGCTTTTCATTTTGGCTGACCAAGTAAACAATGTCGACACCGTTTTGTGCTCTGGAGTAGGCTACCAACGGGCAGATTTCAACAAAGTTTGGTTTCTGTTTAAGCTATTTTTACCAAAATATTAATATATTTGAATGACTAGAGTTGGTATTTTGTCGATTTTAGTTCTCGGTAGCTTGATGGAGGACCCGGTAGCGGCCCCGAGAATTTGTAATACATGTACTCAAATGTAACTTCTCACTGGTTATGTTGCAAAGCATCGCAGTTGATTCCAGAAGAACGAGTTTCGTGCAGCGTTTTCATGTTTTTGTACATGTACATGTATATGTAGACTGTACACTTAGTAGTATAGTGTTTTTTGCTCTACACTCAAAAATTGATAAAAGTCAAAGTTTGTTGAAATCTGCCTGGGTGGTACTTTTTTGCTCCAGAGCCTGAAAGCGTTCCTCCACGCGAGCTTTTCTCATGTGAGATGCTCTCAATTGTAGTTAATATTGTCTTCCGGATGAATTACCCTACCAATGACACAAAAAAACTGCCCGCCCGTACTCTTCCATGGCTGAGTTGTCCAGAGAAAGTCATCTTTTGCTAGAAAACTCTCACGTGGAGTGACGCCTGAAAGCTTTTGAGAAAAAAACAGCTGGAGACCTCTGTATACAGCGCTCGAGCTGTCCGGGTCGGGTTTATTCGGCACTTCAACCCCGTGACACCACGTTATCGCGATGATATCGTTTCAGATGGCAACAATTTGGCTCTACCACTACACAAGTGAAGCAGGCTATCGTGGCATCGTGAGTAGCAAGTGCATTAAACAGTCAACGGATTCTGTTCGGGACGCCCGTTTCGGCCGTGGCGTATACTTTACAAGTATAAATCCCAGCGATACTACGAAGTTGAAGATACTGCTTAATAACTTCGATGGTGGTAAGTTGACCCGATACCAAATATCTAATAAATGAATTTCCTGCCAATATAACAACCGTTACGGTACCTAGCCAACTTACTAATATCTGTGCAACATAATTATTTTATTTGTGACGATTTCAAAACTTTGTATGATTGCACAAAATTGGTCAATTTAAGAAAATCCTTTGCCAGTACTTTCGAAAAATATCTATGTCCATTTGCCAGTGGAGGCCATTGCGCATGCGCGTTGACCTCAACGAGTTGTTTGAGATTGAAGTTCACCAATTGCCGGCTTTAAAGGTTACTTGAAAGGGTTTCACCCACTTCTGGTTTTCTGCGTAATACTAGCATTAATCAGGCAACATGAAACCGCCAAATAGAGTTATTTCCTTGATATGGATTCTGAGGGCACCTGAATTTCTGGATAGCACATTTGACTCATGAACCCGCCGCCTGGATAGCCTTGGATACCAAGTTGTTTGTTGGTTGTCATGTAGAAACAACATCTTAAATTTCGTATAACACTGTAATTAATGGTCCAATTTTCATGCAACTTTCACTGAATTGTTTTTTACTCGAACCACTTTTCAGACAAAAAGATCGCGAAATACCTTTCAGGTGACCTTTTAAATGGACAAGACAACTCAGGCCTGTTACAACTCATAACGTTACACCGACGCATAATGTTACACTAACGCATAACGTTACTGGTGTAACATTATACGCCGACCCATCCAACTCATAATGTTACAATCGACGCATAATGTTACACTTTTCCTGACGCATAACGTTACACTTTTTGACGCATAATGTTACACCTGATCCTAACGCATAACGTTACACCGCATAATGTTATACCACTGTTAAGTTGACTTGACCCTGTGACCTTTGATATTAATACCCCTTTCCACCCAACGTGTCTGATAAGATATCTATCTAGATTCACCAAGTGATATTAACCCCTTCCCACCCAGTGGCCAAACCTTTAGAGGCATAGTGATATAGGACAAGATGTTGAAACATATCAATTTTAGGTGTACTCCAACCACCAATGTAGCCACCAGGTGGCCATTTTGGATTTCGCATTCTGCTCCATCAGTTCTTCCTCAATAACTTCATATTTTAGAGGCATAGTGACATGGCTTAGAGGGTGCACCCTGTGGATTTTACATGTATAGTTGCACTCCAACTTCACATATGGTCGCTAGGTGCATAAAGTGATATGGGTCAGAGGGTGCAACCTACAGATGTTGGTTACACATCACATTCCAATACTGCCGCTGGTGGCTCTCTTATCTCGAAAACCAGTATCACATTCCCACACTTCCTTCACTTAGGGATGATGGGCCCATCACTACTCTGTTTCTGAACCTGCTCACAGTGATGTCCTCACGAAAAGCTATAACCATTAAAAAGGTGAACTTTTCGTACTTGTCTCTCTTTCCCCCTCTTTCAACGTCTTGAGTTGACAGATCATAGTCAGCTGAGCGCAAGACCCATGGACCTCTTGTTACAATTTCGACAGAAGCGCCGAATTGCTTATTTGACATGGGTGTAACATTATGCGTTAAGTCGGTGTAACATTATGCGTTAGGATCAAGTGTAACATTATGCGACAAAAAAGTGTAACTTTATGCGTTAGAAAAAGTGTAACATTATGCGTCGATTGTAACATTATGAGTTGGATGGGTCAGCGTATAATGTTACACCAGTAACGTTATGCGTTAGTGTAACAATATGCGTCGGTGTAACTTTATGAGTTGTAACAAGGCCGTCCTCATATCACAGCATGCATTCTCTTTTCAGTAAACAAGCAGATGATAAAGAGAATCATCACTAACAATGCCTACAGGGTCGAGAAAGTCATCGCAGTGAAACTGCCGTCAAATATAGTGATACATGTCTCGGGTATTGGCAGAGATGTGTACCGAGTCGAGGGAGATGTTTACCTGGATAACTACGAATACCAAATCCTCGATGGACCATTGGATGATCTTTAAGGTAGGGACACAGCCAACTCTCATTAAAACAATGACTACCTGGAGAAACGCATGTGAGATTGCATTGTCTCCCAAACGATAGAGCGAATTCAAAAAGGCAGTCACAAGGCGTGGATCCAAGGGGGAGGGCACCCGGCGCACGCCCCCTTTTAGCTAACAAATCTGTAAAATCGACTGTGAAATCCGGAACTTGGCGCAAATTTCAGTGTTCCTGGCACAGGTAGCGCCCTCTTTCCCTAAATCCTGGATCCGCCCCTGATCACGTCGGCTCAGGCGGCACTCACGGGTACCCTTCGTTTTTCGTTTCAGATAACAATCCACAAGAAAACTCCAGCGGATGCCAAAACACTGCCGCATAATCTATGGGACCAAGAAGATTGGAGTTCGAAACAGGTGTTGAAAGCTTTCGAAGAACAAACTTATCAGTAAATTGAATTTAAAGGCTAATGAAACTGTAAAGGACCTCATGTAACCGCACCACCTCCCCACCCCACCCCACCACCACTTAATAATACATTTTCCGAAATAAATCAATTTATATATCCGATAAGAAATTCAGTTGGCTTTATCTTCTTCCCCAATAGGAATAATAGAGTATGGAGAAGGCGGCAAACTACTGCCCACTTGGTCCCAGATATCTATATAATAATGCTGGAAGTCGGCTCAATAAAGTCACACTTAGAAGCTTTGTTTTGCCTCGACATTCGGCATGGTAATAGAGGATACCATATCCTGATGCAACGGGTGGTTTAATTTGCGAAGAGAACTTGGTTGTGGTCGCAATTTTACTTTTTTTATCAGTATCGTTCGATTACTTTCTAAATCCTCCCTACTGCATCCATTGGGTGCACCTATTCCACCAGGCCCGTGGCACGGTGCATTCCAACCTTATCGGGATATCCAGCTTCTTCTGAACTGAACAAATTCAGACAATCTGTAAATGGTTACATTATCCCAAAATGTACCAGTAGTCAATATCTCTTTAATTCAAAGACTGAAGTATGCAATAGGTGTCATAGAATCTAATGCCCCAAACAGTAAAATGAAATCTACGTACAGAGCTACCGACCCAATCTCATGATACATGTATTAATGTAGGCCTATTATAGGCGGGTGAGAATCAGATTCTTTGGCCCGTATTTTCGAATGCTCCTCAACGTAAAGGAGTTCCTCGAGGCTGTTGTTCTCAACAGGAGAACAATAGCCTTGAGGAACTCCTTTACGTTGAGGAGCATTCCAAAATACGGGCCAATATCACATCCGTGAGTGAAAATAACTTTCGAAATAGAATTCTGCAAAATTTAAAGGCTAATAATTATCAGTCATTGGTGCCTTTAAAAACCTAGGGCATAAATATTGAAAGTCGGTCAGTGTCATGCAATCCACTGAAAATCGGGCGAGAGTTAGATTATTTCGATGATAATGCCAGGTCAGAAAGACGTGTGTGCGAATACAGACCTCGAATCAACGAACGGACAAAGCACTAGGCCTAATTCGAGAAAATCGCGTTGTATTCATCAATAACCTGACAGAAATGATAAACTAGTATTGCATGGCCAATGTGCAAAGTGTGGATATGCGTCTTTTTCACAGTGCACAAAACGATTGAGCACGCCGAATTTGCCAATCTAAAGTGTACAGAATCACCATCTCAACGCCAACGACACAACTTATGATGGAAATTGAGCCGACTTCTACCGCGTTTTTCATCCTTATGATTCTGCTGAGTGTGGTGTACCTCCGACGGAAGAAACTTGGGAACCTACCCCCAGGACCTGCGGCATGGCCGATCATAGGAAGTTTACCATACCTGGGTAAGTTAAGAAAACAGGCCAACTGAACTCCTCACACTCTAACCAAAATAGCACATCGGAGAGCCGAATTAACCATTAAAGCGCCACTGTATTCGTTAGGTTTTCTACCTCTGGCGGCCGACGTAACCTTTGACCTTTAAGCAACCTCGTTTATGCATGCCCGACAAGACTGTTCAAATACAATGTATATCTATTATTTGAATGGTCGAAGTTACCAATTGGGCATTGAGACTGTTGCCACACATAAAAGCATGCATGAGTTGACGCATTGCACCTACTTGATGAAGGGTTAATCACGCTGTGACAGGCATTGAACCTCCCATATGATGAAAAAGATGGCGGCCATTTTGTCAGCTACCGTTTCGACATAGCATCAGTCGACCCTATGTGTCACCACTGTATGGGCTGGACAGGACTCCAGTCGTATCTCGTAGGTTCCAAATTCCGCCGCCAGGGAAGGGATAGTGAAGCATTATACCTCATGCAAACAGTGGCACTTTAAGGGTTATTTCAGCTGGATGCACTGAACTCGCACCACACAGTAATACATGTACAACTGAAATCTTAAGCCAGTAACAGGGCCGGATCCAGGGTGGAGGGCGGCGTGGGGGGCCTACGCCCCCTATTTTTGGCAGAGCAACGATTTTTTTAGCAAGAAAAATTCAATCACATAAAAATTCGAGTATTGTGGTCTCAAATGCCAGGAAAATGCATCATCTAAAAGCACTTAAATTGTCGAATTTTTCTGGGGGAGGGCCCAGACTCCCCGTTTGGACTTTGCACTTTCGTTGTCCGCCGCCTCCGTCGAGCTATGCCCCCCTTTCTGTCAACCCTGGATCCGGCCCTGAGTAAGACGGGATACAACGGATCGGAATCAGGTCCATCGTGATGGACCCCAACCCCTAACCGTGTGCTACCCGAATGAAAAAGGATTCTTGAACTCACCCGCAGGATTCTCCAAGAAGGTTTCAAATACCTCCATGTTCAAACCAAAGCTCTAATGACGACAGAGGCCTATACACAGACTCGGCCGTATTAGGCCTACACACAAACATGCGACGCATCACCAGACACCGCCGTTGGCTTGCGATAAATGTTCATTTTCAATATTACAAGGTAAGCTTTTTGTCCATTCAGAAAAGAAAAACATCGCCAGGTCGATTTCAAAATTCGCCAAGGAGTACAATTCTGACGTCATCGCAGTCCACCTCGGTCCAGTTCTCGGGATCTTCCTCAACTCTTATGACGTCATCAAAGAGGCATACAACAATGACAGTTTTGTGGATAGACCAAGACTCTTTTTTGTCGACGAGGTTTATAAAAGAAGAGGTAAGTATTGTTGGCGGCGGGGGGGGGGGCGGCATGCAGTTGCCTAATTCAGTGAAGGCTTGTTTTCAAAGGCATATCATAGGCATATCTTAGATCAATTTTCCTTCGCCATACCCAGTAATCTTTTGTAACGTTTTAAAAATTAACCGTGATGTGGGTTATTTCTGGGGAGGTTTCGAAATCAAACGATAAACCAAAACTTTACGACAACGTTATTTTTCATACTACACATTAACCAGATTTTGCATTGCATTTCCGGTACAAAAATAAAGTTGTCGTTAACGTTTACGTTTATCGTTTGATTTCGAAACCTCCCTAATATTTGCATGGAGCATGACGGCAAAAGCACTCTAAATATGAAGAATCTTGGGGGGAAAGAATGAACTTCTATATCGGTTGAGGGAAAATTAAGGGCTTAGAAAAGATCGGAAACATTACTTAGTCCGCAATTGTATATCAGTGTACACTGTATACGTGTATCAGATTTGCATGCGAGTTGGAGAATAGCCGACGCTGACACGTGACATGATTTTACCCAAGTGTGGTTGTACAATAATACGAATATTTTCTTTTTTGCAGGCATTTCAAGTCTGCCCCCAGGGAAACACTGGAAAGAACAGAGAAAATTCGTTTTGTCCATATTTGGAAAAGAGACACCGGCTATGGAGTCTCTTATAGCAGGCGAGGTGGACCAACTCATTCAAGAGGTGTCCAAAAGAGGGAGTAACAAGATCAATATGGCGCCGCTCGTAACGTTGACGTCAGCGAATGTCCTTTTCCAGACGTTTTTCGGAAAGCGATACGAGTACGACGACGAGAGGTTCATAGACTGCATCCGTAAGGTCGTAGAAATTGATAAACTAATACCGAACGATGCGATTCTGAACATACTACCATGGCTACGTCATCTCCCTGGCGATCTGTTCCACTTTAAACAGGCGATGGGAAATTATAACGTAGTACTTAAGTTCCTTCGTCAGAACATCGCAGAAATCGAGGAACAGTTCGACCCGGATTCCGACGAAGACGCACACTTTGCTGACGCCTTCTTGGCGATGAAGAAACGCATGGAAAATGAGGACAGCGACACCAGTTTCACAGGTAGTGTGGCAATGGTAGCAAAATCTAGCGATATTTCTGTTTCATTTCGTGGTGACCCAGTGCACCACAAGAGGAGATGGTAAACGTTTGCCAAGCAGTTTCTCCAAACCTAATTATCTTGCGCAGGCATAAGCCAAAACCACCACATAAAAATTTCCCAACCCGTATTCCTGAGCGAAGATGATATCAACATGCTTATGCTGAGTAGATGTTCCATATTCGGCAATTTAAAGGTGCCTACAGGTCGACATCGCGTCTTGAAGCAACTCGACGGATGCGTCGCAGATAAAAAAACAACCACGCGCAGGTCGACATTTCAGCGATTGAGAGCAACTTGGAGCAACTGGCAGTTACCTCGAACAGGACGCTCATGATGCATCCGGCAATTGCTCGGAGACGCAAGCGCGCTCAGGTCGACAAAATCAGCAACTGATCAGTAAGTCCCAGTTGCTTCCATCGCCGGAAAGCTAATTGCTGCGAGTTGCTTCAGGACGCAATGTCGACCTGTGGGCACCTTGAGATTTGAAGATACATACTTGAAAGACAAGATCAGACCAAAGCCAATGAAAACCACATATTTTTTCTACAACTTCTCTTCAGATGAGCAGCTAAGTATGGTTATATTAGACCTCACCATGGCAGGCATTTTTACCTCGTTCTCCACCATTCTGTGGGGCATTCTCTATATGGCAACCTTTGAAGACATCCAAAGGAATGTCCAAAGGGAACTTGACCAGGTTGTCGGGAAAGATCGCAAACCGAACACGACAGATAAACCCAACCTGCCGTACACCAACGCAACTTTACTAGAAATCCACCGTTTTGCAAGTGTCGCCCCACTCGGGCTTCCTCGGTCGAATACCACCCGTGACGTCACGCTACGGGGATTCACGATTCCCAAGGGAGCTTCAGTTTTCGCTAACCTGTGGGCGCTGCAACGGGACTCAGATGTTTGGAAAAATGCGAATCAGTTTGATCCAGGTGAGGTGATAGAATCTAGTAATGCCCCCAGCCCTTGATGCTCACTTGTATTGCTTGTCACGGGATTGACGGTCGTGATCTCGAAGTCCATTTAGAATGGTGCCAGTGAAGCCACAAATATATTGTTGGGGGAAGGCACATCATATATCTGGGGTCAATTAGATTCTATGAGACGGCTATATATGAAACTAGAAATCACACTGATTATGGCTGAACCAAAGCGAAGAAAAGCACAAAAATTGACACACAATATATGATAAATAAAAAGGAAATTGGTTTGTCTGGTTGGTTGTCTAATTGATTAGTATCTCGCTCTGGAAATTGCCTTTAATCAATGATTATGGCTGAAAATAGTTATCAGTCAGTATTCCTCTTGTGAAAAAGCTGGCCAATACTTTTTCCCAACACGACATGACAATTTAAACGGCTACTTTAATTTTTTACTCAATAACACATCTAATACGTGTCAAGTTCGGATTCCAAATAACGCAGAGACTGCTCCATCTGCTTTTAAGCATCTCTCAAACAACTGAGCAATAGGAACACTGACAAACCTTACATCGGAATTACTACAAGGAAAGTGACTAGTGCCGTGCCGTCAAAACCGCCAAAGTATTGTGGTCAACGCGGTGGTACAGAATGAGGCATGAAGGTTTGCATTTTCAGAGCTCCTGCGCAGAATCACTAAGTAGATGTTGGACCTAACTGCACCTGGCCATGCATTCGAAATGAAATTAACAAGAGGAATACTACTTTTCCTGTTCCAGGTAACTTTTTGGATGACAAGGGTGCTGTTGTCGTTAATAAACAGCTAATCCCCTGGTCTTTGGGAAAGCGACGCTGCCCAGGAGAAAACACGGCGAAAATGGAAATATTTCTGATGATGACTTCCCTGCTCCAGAAGTTCAGTATCTCACTGCCAGAGGACCAACCGAAACCCAGCTTGGATGGGGTATTATCATTGATTATCGCGCCACCTGAGTACGAGGTTATTGCCAGAGAAAGAGTGTAGAGAAATGCAGAATATCAAATAAGAGATGACCTCCCAGTATAACCAATGTCCAACGACATTTTCAATACATCGAGATTGAAGCATAAGACCAGACTTGTTGCCTTTTTCAACGTCATGGAAGGAGCCACACTGCACAGACTCCCGAAAAAAAGACGAGTTTATCACCGACAGGACATGCAAAATATGCGATGGGCGTGGGTAAAACGAACCTCCAATACAAATGCTTGGATCACGTGACAAGCCTCATGACCAATTCCCATTTTTTCAGCAACGTCCATATTTCAGCGATGTCCCCATGTAGTCGAGGCAGGTGTAACGTTTTTCAGTGTGGCCGTTTTTCTGTGTGATTCCCATTGTTCGGAACACACTGGGAAACAGACTCGCTGTTTATCTGTGTGTCGTTCATTGTCAAGTCGCCGCTTATTCCGTCAATCTATTGTAATGTACTCACACTGGCACACGGGCCTCACTGAAAAACGTTACACCGGTTCCTCACATCTTGACTACCAAGGGTTGTGACATCGCTACGCCATGCTCCGACTAAGTGGTGTAGTCTTAAGCTAGCCTCACACGAGGGCGGTTCTGACGGCGGTTCAAGACCGTGCTGAACCTCAGTGACACCGCCTAGACACCCTGAGCGTGTTCGCCACTGACCGCCGTTGACCGCCACCTCGTCTTTGAAACTGTAGGCTTTTCAACATGTTTGAAATTTTCACGGAGGTTCTCCAAACTGAGAATCACCGTGTTGCTGCCTTGTTCTCACCTTTCACAACCCTTCAGAACCGCTGAAAAAAAACGGCGGTCNCTATTTTCTCAACTCCCACGGCAACTCATGAACTGGCGAGTTCTGTTCTGGAACCTGCTTATGTGCATGCAGGCTGACGTATGTACGCAAATCATCGACTATTCCTGTGTCACGTGAATAAAAGCATTTTCATAGAAAATATTCCTCGAATCTGCGTTCGTCTCGACCGACTCAGAGAATCGCCGAATCCATTCTAATTATCCACGTCACATGAACATGACATGATGAACGATAAAAGAATTTTTTCGCAGCGTCGGTGTCAATATAGGACAGTTCAAGTTGGTTTTGGTAGCCTAGGCCTACAGGAGTGCTTTGTTCTGAACATATCATATATTGGAACACATGGTTATCATGGTTATGATAACAGCTTTGAGATTCACCAGTTGCCTTTTTTGCATCCCAAATTAGTCCGTAAAAATCGTTCACGTGGGAAATCATTTTGAAAGACGCACTTTTATTTTTTGCAGTATCTAGGTGGCAAACTGACTCAATTGGAAATCCCAAATCCCAATTCCCTCTCTTTGTTTTGGCTCAGGTGTAACATCGGTGAGTGTTCCTGTAGCTCAGTGTTCCCCAACAATAGACGCGGCCTAGAATGGTTATTGTTGGGTTAGCTGCCGCTTAATCCATCAGGAGGGAAACAATCAGAAAAACACAGAAATGCGGGGAACACTGATCGACGTTACACCGGAAACGAGGCTAGCGAATCATGAACATATTAGGTACAGTATGAACTTCAATAACCAGTTCACCACAAGGAATTTTGCGGTGGAATATTTTCAGTATTGCGAAATCAGTCGTTAAAATTTGACCAATTTCATCAGAAGGTGGGCCGGGAGGATTGAGACTGAGAGCAGCTTTAGGTGAAGGGAGAGATCGCATAAGTTGTGGGAGTAATATTTGGATTCTTTTTTGAATCATCGGACAAAGGTAGGCCAATGGATGTACAAGTATCTATAGGCCTACACTCATTAATGGTCGTATCTAGCCGGAAATCACGTACATGTAATTTATCATAAAACTATTAGATGTGACGTTGATTTTCGGCGATATTTCGCCGAACTTCCCCCAAAATCAAGAAGCCCACGGGGGGTAGGCCTATATAATACATGTACTAGTATAGGCTAGTATAAACCTAAGGGTCCTGTCTAATGTCATGGAGAATAGGCCTGTAATGTATTTACTGACCAGTCGACGTCGGCATTTCTTGGTGAGCATTCATTGTCGCACCGTTTTGTACAGCATCAGTCGCAACGGCACTTCGAAAATGCCAAGTGACCTCTGCTAACAGGGGCGGTTTCCACTGAATGCTTACATTCCATCATTAACAGGGAGGTTAAGAAATCAAACGATAAACGTAAACGTCAACGACAATGTTATTTTTGTACCTGAAAATGCAATATAAAATCTGGTGAATGTGTAGTAGGAAAAATAACGTTGTCGTAAAGTTTATGTTATCGTTTGATTTCTTAACCTCCCTAATGTCAATCCTGCCAACGTTAAACCATGACCAATACTTTCGTTCAGTCATTCGTTGTCAA
>NMRB01000301.1:391214-402537 GCA_002633025.1 Notospermus geniculatus | reverse complement strand
TTTTTTTCCGTTTTCTTAATGGATGGGGGGAAATACCACCAGCAAACTATCTCTCTACATGTTTAAAGCACAGATTTCATGAAAAATAAAGATGATTTCAAGTGATGAAACATTTCTGTGCATTTTATAGAAGGTGCTGCGTAAGCAAAGTGGGAAAATTTGAAATTGGTGAAAAAAAAATTTTTCGATGCGGAGGGTCTGGGAATGACGCGGGCGCGGACAAGAAACAAATACTTTATTTGTTTGGCCTAATGTGGGCCTACCTACGGACGCGAATTTGTTCGAGGGACATTGGTTGACGGTCGACTAGAAAGTGCCTTATTCTGAGGGAAACTCACCCGTTGAAATATTCCTTGATACCTTATTCGAATATCTTTGAAACTGGCCAACATATTTCTTGGCTTCCTCTAGGTACCGTTCAGATTCCGTCTGAATCAGGTCTCGGACCTTTTCCACGCTTTCCTTTGGGTCCAACCTCAGATTGAAGTTCGAGTCCTTCAAGTTGAAGGTGTCCGCACCTTCCTCCTCGAATATTGAGTCTGAGGAGTCCGATCGGTTGTCCGCGTCGAGTTCCATGGTGCGGTGTTCACTAAAACGTGTGATCAAGTCACGGCGCCAGTTCAGTCTACCTCAACATCAAGAAACGTGCAGCAGGGGACAGCTTTTCTCCGCTGTCAAAAGTCACCGCCAGCGAGAATTTTTGATAGTTTCCTAGTGAGTACGAAATTCCTTTTTGAATGAACGGAAACGAATGTGTTGCCTCTACCAACAAAAAAACATGAAGTGACGTCACAACGGATCAGGTTGATGGGCGACTAGACTGTGACCCGTCCTTTCCCGTCACGTGACCTGCCGGGCTGTCCTTATAATGCGAACGTACGAGCGTGTAAAGCCGGAGACAGACTGGCGCGTACGCGACGCGTCGTGCAGGCGTTTCGCCAATCAGATTCTTCAGTAGATGTTTCCGTCCGTGTTATAATACCACCTCGCTGATTGGTTGAACGCTTTCCCGACGCATTGCCTACGCGCCAGTCTGTCACGCTTTAAGAGTTGGTTGCGCGAGACTAAGAGCTACCACCGAAAAAAAAACATATTCACATGAGCACCCAAACGCCGCATTATTTGGTGAGAGGCAGGCAATCGAGAAGTGAAGAAGAGGAGGTACTTCTCAGTGGTGGAGAATGGACACGACGATCGCCGAGAGCCAGATGAATGCTTCCGTGCATGCAGAAGAGAGAGAGAAGACGCAGAAGAAACGACCGGTAGGCCTAATTTTCCCGCAGAGCATGGAAACAGACAACACGATATTAGGGAGGTTTCGCAAATCTGACGAAACACGAAGTACGAAATACGAAATTGGGCTTCATTTCAATGACGTAATGTATTTCAGGAGATGGTCGGTACCACAAATATCGCCTGCTGCAAGAGCTCTTTTAGCATATGACGTTAGACCGATAGAGTTACGGTGTATATTAAACTTTGAAATTTATCTTCCGCATCGACTTCGTGCATACGAAGTAGAAATTTAAAAATTCAAGATGCACCATAACTCTCTCGGTCTTACATATGACATGCTAAAACAAAAAGACGCACCGGCAGCAGGGACATTTGTGGTAGCAACCATCTCCAGAAATACATTACGTCCTGGAAATGAAGTTGTATTCCGTACTTCGTGTTATCGTCAGATTTGCGAAACCTCGCTAATTTCCCATCGTAACACAAGTATTTCGCAAACAAGGAGAGACCTGGAATTGATATTTCAAGACCGGAGGAAAGGATATCCACAAATGACACTGGCACTGTCGAGAGACAGACATGACAGAAGCACGTGGAGTCTGATTGCAGAATAGGAAATCGATGTATGTTCAGGTTGCGTATATGAAAACATTCGCACACATTTGAGGCCTATACGATTATTGCCTTTGGTCGCTCAGTCATCCAGTGTAATCCGTAAAAGACCCGGTAATAGGCCCACTACATTTGGCCTGAGGGAAGGGATGAATATGAAATCGACGAATGGAACTGGCTACCAACAGTGGCTGCGAATTTCCATGAGATAGGCCCAGTCAGTTGTGGAACAGCGAACACTACAGGTGTATCCGCCAAGAAATGTATACATGTACGAGAGGATCCTGCCAGGCCCGCTAGAATTGCAGAGATGTTGTGGTTGAAATTAACACCGTGGCAAAGCTTACATGGCTTAATAGTCTATGTCATGTGCAGGCACTGCTTTTCCGTAACAACAAGGCCTAGAAACAAAGCTCCTGAACAGCTGTACGCAGTACACGTAGGACTGTACACCTGTTGATGAACAAACTGTTGCGAATGATGTCATGGTAACATGATGATTGCAGTATGCCTCGCTCAGAGATCTTCCAATGTAACGATGACAACGTTGTGGTTGACATTCGAGGAAGCCTTTACCAACTTGACTAGGCCTAGACCAAAATTGCAGTTGTACAGTCACAGCAGAGACCTGGCTTTGCCACTGGGATACAACATACCATAAAATCCATTTACCGTGTCGGGACTTTGATTCAAAGATATCAACAACCTGCTGTGGGCAGCAATGTCGACCATGCATCACCGACATGAGAAGATGGTCCCAGGTGTGAAGGGAAAGAATGTCCTAGGAAAAACTGTCCGGGGAACAAAAGATCCTATTGTTACATTCTAATCTCTGACAATTGGTTTCTATATGCATGCCGCTTATTCCGTCATTCAACAATAGAAGTGGACACTTTTTACAGGGGGACACTTTTTACTGCTACACCGGCAATGCCAGACCTCTTTGACCTTACAACTGCGATTTTGGTGTAGTAGGCCTATTGGATGGCAGTGCAACCTCCATAGGTAGTGAGTCGGCGGAAGCCTGAAATTGAACGGCTTTCATTCAACAGGCAATTTGGACAACAGAAACGAAAAGAAATTAATACTGATCCAGGGTTTGTTGGTATACTTAGCTTCCATATTGCACCAACGGTAAGTTACATGTACCTGTCAAATTCGGCAGACAGTAAACGGCATTAGCGTAAAAGCTCCTCACAGCCTGCGCTTTAAATATTTGTACTGGCAAATTATGAAATTAGAATCCACTCCCGGACACAGGTATGCGAAGGCTTCTTTTCTATCGCCATTCATCACTGCCGACCTTCTCTAAAAGTTTCCGCAAGGTAAGGGTTCGAGAGAGTTGCATTTTTTGGTGAAAATAGGTTAAAGGAGCTCGGTATTGCCACTTTTTCTCGACAGCCAGCGCCACCATTGCCGTGCGCTACTCTCCAACCCCAGGGACTAACTACGTTGTCGGCGAATGGACCCGATATATACCACGTCCATTTTGTAATGTTTGTTTGGTAGTTTGTATTGCTGCCGCTAGGTGGCTTCCTCTACGTCGGCAGTCAAAATACCCATAAGAGATCGCACACCGTGCTCCTTTAAATGGAACCCTTTGTTGAATTTCAGCACGTTTAAATGTTTGCCGGGTTTGGACTGCTTTAATAAGGACCACTCTAACGTCTCGTTATTCAAAATGCTGTGTACTTTCAATCGTATGTACCCAACAAGAAAACGATACAACCCAAAACCCATGTGAATTCGAAGCAAAAGAAAAAAGCCGTGTCATTTCCTCTACGCAGGTTATCTGTTAAGTTCAGGTATAGTTTTAGATTTCATATCTATTTTATATCAAAATACGTCGTCAGGTTATTATGCAGGTAGCTGTAGGTTACCATGGTTACATTCTGCGTTGTTGAGGCCTATGCTAAGGGCCTACCTCTCTTTATTAAAGTCCTGGACGAAGATAGAATATAGTGAGGTCCGCAAATCTGACCAAAAACGAAGTATGAAATACGAAATTGGACTTCATTTCCATGACGTATATCAGGTCATCAGGAGATGGTTGGTACCACAAATATCGCCTGCTGCAAGAGCGTCTTTCAGCGTATGACGTTAGAACGATAGAGTTATGACAGTAGGCTTACCTGCCGAAAAGGAAGGTCACGGGAATGACAAAACCTGGCCGAAGTAGCGTTTGTCGGCAAAGTTCAATCATGCAACTGAGCAGCCATCAAAAGTGTCTTTCCCGCGCGCAGGCTAAACACTGGGCAGCTAGCAAAGGACCCAGAAAATACGGTAGCGTACTCACAAAGAATTAGCGAAACAACCGAAAATACAGATGTCATACGAATTGCCTCAGCGTCTATCCGCATGTACATGTATTATTAAACAGATGAACTAAATTGACCGAAGAACTACACGACGATAACGATATTTACGCACACATAAAGTGCTGAAGCCGAACAAAGTGACTCCAAATTACACAATGGATCTCGGGAATTTGGGTTATGAGCATTAGGATTGCTCTTTGGTCAGGTATTTGGGTCACATAACCATGATAACGGTACAGCGAGCAATTCAAGCGCCCTCTGACGAATGCTTGACAAACGATTCTGCAATCTCTTTGACAGGTGAATTAAAGGAGCATACTGTATTATGCGATCTCGGTATTTTGACTGCCGACGTAGAGGGAGCCACCTAGCGGCAGCAAGACGAAATATAAAACATTATAAAATGTACGTAGTTCATTGAGTTCCATTCGCCGACAACGTTGGGTAGTTAGTTCCTTTAAATTTCGCAGAGACGATCCCACTGATCAAGTTCTGAATGTGTGCCACTAGCTAGGATATGCATTGGAATGGACCAATGCCCTTGGAATGTAGACACGACCAACATAGCCTACGGAGTGTGACGTCATTTACGTCGGCGTTAGCGTTTTTTCAAGCGATCTACAACGAGCTAATAACGAAACATAAGATAAGGCTTACCGAATACTCCCAGCTGTAATTTACTTGCTGACCTCATGACGGTTCTGATGGTTCTATCACATTTCTCCTGCAGCCTGTCCGCGATATGTTTTCTCTTTTTGAACCTTTGTTTCTCGTGGTCTCGCAAGACCTCCATGAACGCGGGGGTCGTCCGCGAGATCCGGGGCGAGCTCTTAGCCGAGCCGAGGACATCCATGCATGCCATGTCTGCAAGCAAAAAAGAGATTTTCTAGTGACTTGAGAGATCGTAGTCGTAACCTACATGTATAGGGAGGTTTCGCAAGCGCCCGGTTAGGCCCTATACGACGACGTTTATCTATTGTGTGGGTACACCCAAACAATAGATAAACGTCGTCGTATGGCCTAACCGGGCGCTTGCGAAACCTCCCTTATATCTACCCGCTCTCCGCAACTGCTTCACTTCACAGAAGTCGCCGCGTTTGGTCAACAGATGGCGATGAGAGAGTCGACCAATGAGAGCACCGAGCAACCCGTAACCAAGCTAGCCTGAGACAGTTTTTCATTGGCCGAGTGGATTTTGTGATCTAGTAGCCATGGTAGCACAAGAACATCCGTTGCCAACGGGTGAAAGCAGCTTGCTGATAGGCCATAAAACTCCCGCCAGGCCCTGACGCCATCTGTTGACGAAACACGGCGACCTCTACGAAGTGAAGCAGTTGTGGGGAGCGGGTAAGCCGAAGGGGGCGCGGTACACAACTGCGTTGGGAGTTTATGGTTGAATGATTATGATGGACGGTCCGAAGTTTGGGACGAGCAGAATGGTTTACGCCATCCTCCAGCAGCAGGGGTTTTTACCTTGCTCCTCTTCACAGTCATCGGTTACGCCCTGTGAACCAACGTTATTCACACTCATCTCTCTGGAGGCGAACATTCGAAGACGAGGCTGAGGGTGACAGAGACCCGGACGTCCGCGTGGTTAGCCACCGTAAAGTCTGCCGACTGGCCGAAAATTTGCAGTTTGCCTTTGAGGCGATGTACGTTTTGTACGGAGAACGATCAAACCAGGATCACGACTCGGGTGTCAAAGACTGAGTGAAGCGCTTGGCTAGTCCCGCGCAGCTACCACTCCTTTCACAAGTGCAAAAAGTATGAACAACACCTATTTCAATGCTTTTATCAGCAATTTTTGTAGTTTTCTCTATATACATGTATAGGCCTACGGTTCGTTAAACTTAAAAAAGAAAGCAGAACAAAGTCACTGTTGTATCATGATATACATGTGATTGTATAAAATACGTACCTTAGTCTGTGGACGTCAAAATATCCTCTTTTCACTTTTTGTTATTCTGAAATGGGTCACAGAATGGAACACTTTATCTCTAAGTAAGCAGAATCATCACGATTAACATTTAAAAAACAAGTGATGGCGTTTGGATGGCGCATATCGTTGTGTAAAAAAATGTAGGCCTACACGTAGTTTTATCTGGATTCAAGTATAATGTACATTTGTTTGATTAGCAAATATACTTGTATGGATAAGGCCATGTACATGTACCCATGGAGGTTACCTCCATGATGTACCTGATCATGAAACGATGTATGGCGGGTTACGTCAGACCTCTGGGTGGCATGATAGAGAGGGCGCGCGCAAAGCCTTGTGGGAGAGAGGGCGCAAAGCCTTGTGGGAGAAGATTGTTCAAGAAGTCGTTATCGAAAAAATTGAGGCACTCATCGACACGACTGATGCACATGCAGTCGTTGAGTACAATCTAAGGGAAGACGCAATGTAATGAATCCGTGGGATATAGGCTATTAAAGCAATGTGTCAGCCAAAAAAATTTGAATGCAAAAGGGGACGAGTTTTTGTTTACAAACACTCATTTCCTGCATTCTGATTGGCTGTGAGGGCAATGTTTACAAACATCACCCTTCTGTTTATAAACGACTGTCGATTCGCTTTAAACTGACAGAAAAATAAACACCTTCGGAAGTCAGGTCCTGGGTAAAAATTGAGAAAATGGCCATGTACATTGCCGTGCACGGACTGTACATTTTGTCGCTTAGAACTGACATTCGAAAGTGGTCTCATTCTAAAGGCGCTGCTCCACGTGATACTAGTTTTCTGTCGAAAGTTTGCTGTCAGATAGTAACTGTCCGAAGACTATCCCGTGGAAGTTGTTCAGCAAGTGACTGTATGACAGCAATTATTGCTGCCTGACAGCAATAATTGACTATCTGACAGCAAACTTTCGATAGAAAACTGTCACGTGGAGCAGCGCCTTTAAGCTTACTTCAAGTGACAACTTAATGTACGGCATCTACTCACCTTTCCCTCAAAACTTGCTTGAATGTTGAATGTTAGAGTGGGAAATAATGGAGCTTCAGTATCTCACCTATGAACAACCATTCGTCGCAGGAGGCGAGGGTCTCAGTGCTTTGACCCTTTTTCCAGAATTCTAATTCCTTCCATTCACACCTATTCTGGTTCCACATGTGTTGAACCTTGCAAAGGCAACTCCAATGGTAATTATCACATATCTAAATATCAATCGATCGCTCCGATAACTTTAAATCATTCTGCGCAATACAATGCATTGACACCGTGAATAGAACTGCATTCATGTGTGATCGAAATCTTTAATCGATTGCGCAGGACTAGTTTGCAGATGTCGGAGCAATCGTATTACTACCATTCAGGAAAATCGGGTAACACCTGTTTGTTTCATGAGTACTCAGCCATTAAGATGTTAAGTGGTTCATTTTGAACTGAAATGAGCCACTTTTACAGCGTCATATCAGTGTGCGACTTCCTACTTCTGTACAATGGGCAGATACCTCCGTCCAGGGTAAACTAATGGCCTATACACACGATCCAATTTTTCATCCAATTTTTTGGAAATTCAGATTCCGGGCCTATTGGGGCTTCAATGTATAAACCCGCATGTAGGCCTTTATTGAGCATATTCAGAAAACGGGATGAAAAATGTACAGGCCATAAGCATTGACGGAACAATATACTGGGCGCGCCCCCAGGCCAAACCATGCAACCACAGGACCCTGAGAGAGGATCTTTCTTACATAAAACGTAGAGTGGTGTTTCGCAAATTGACGGAATACGAAATTCAACTTCATTTGGCAGGACCGAATGTATTTCTGGAGATGGTTGCTACCACAAAATGTCCCTGGCCCTGCTGCCAGTGCGTCTTTTAGCATATCATTTAAGACCGAAAGAGTTATGGCGCATCTTGAATTTTTAAATTTCCACTTCGTATATACGAAGTGGAAACGAAAGATAAATTTCAAATTCAATCGGTCTAGCGTCATACGCTGAAAGACGCTCTTATAGCAGGCGATATTTGTGGTACCAACCACCTTCTGAAATACATTACCTCATGAAAATGAAGGCTAATTTCGTATTCCGTGCTTCGTGTTTCGTCAGATTTACGAAACCTCACCACTCCTACATTGGTAATGCACAAAAATGACATACCTTATGGTCGGCTTTACTGATTTTGATGCAATAAAGACGATTTTTCGAATAAGAAGATCCCTTGCGTCTGTCACTGCCTTAGTTGGTGACGATACCAAGGGCTTGCAACATAATGAACGTAAAATAAAACAGAACAGCATGATTTAGACAAATTGGTGATCACCGGAACAGTGTGGCCAAGAGAGGGCAGCCAGCAGACAGGTAAAAGCAACGAAGCAAGCAACCAAAAATACCCCTTTCCCCCTACAACAGCAGCGTGATGTCTCATGTCTCGATCTGTTGTGGCTATCTAGTTGATCAAAGTAATCACAATTGATTACGAACCTATAATCATTTTACCAAATCAATAGTCTGTCTGTCAGCCACCTTTACTATATGAAATATCGTCTATATGGTTAGATATCAAAGAGAAGGTAACTATCAGGTCGTACGCTTCAGGCACAGGCGTCTCCTCTGTATTTAAAATACGTGATTTTTCTCTCCTTCCGGAGATACCCGAACACTACCGAAAATTAACGATGACAACGTTGATTTTTAGACGTGTTTATTTCAATAATAAAGCTCTCTGTACACTCTGTGTGTACGTGTCTGAGGCTGATTCCATGTAATGATAATCGTGCCGTGGCGATGTCTCTTTTTAAAAGTGTTGTTGCCAACGATCTAATCTTTAGCAGTTTACAAAGGACGTGATTGAGTCAGTTTTTCTTTGAAAATGAAAAAATGCAATGTATGGAAATGTTCCCTGACTGAATTCATTGAGGGAATGCGAGTTCCGAAGGTCACATCGCTCGCAGTGCCGTTCATCACGTTACAAGTTCACAGTATAGACCTTCCCAACAAAGATGGCGGTGGGACAGTTCTCATCATATGACGTCAGAAGAGCTTACCATTCAACGGCCGCTGGAACGCTATTAAGCTGGTCAAGCGGGCCATGGGCACAAACGTTTAGTAAAATAATTAGTGTTTGGTCGTGTTATATCATGCTTGGGCAATGAATGGCCACGACGTCACCTGGGATAACTAGCTAGGCCACCATCTTTATTGGAAAGGTCTACACGTATACGAGTTGTCCATCATGAACATGGAATCGAACCTCCCTATATTCTCAGAAGTACATGTATAAGGAAGTAGAAAAAGCTACAGTGAAAGTTAATATTATGGAACATCGGTAACACACAAAATGTTCATAGCAAATATACGTGCATGTAACAAAATACATACATTCAAAATGTTTCATAACAAATGTTTGTGGCACACGATTTTAAGAAAGTTCGTACGTAATACATGTATTTTAAAAAGGTACATTTATGACACGTGAAGTACATGTAACAACGTTTATGAAAATTTCCATATTCATAATTACATAATGTATTATGGCACATGAATTCAGTCTATAGCACATACTTCAGTTGCCCAGCTAGGCCTACATACATCATCGGCACACTGAATGTTAACAAAATATACTTACAGATATTTGAATGAAAATGCGTTCGACAAGTCGGTTACAATAATTATTACATGTAAAAGATGTACCCAGAGAAGATGCGGAATGAAATGGTAAGCCTTCTTCGCTATATACTGACCGACTCCTCTAAACCAACTCCCGCTCTTCTTTTCCACGCGAGCCAAAATAACACCCGTCTGTTTTCCTGCCGCCATCTTGGTTTCGCAGTCTCGCACATGCGCATCGCCTGGTTGGCAAAGGAAATTGGGGTTCATTTCTTTTTTGTTTATATTTTGCGAACCAGTCAACACACGCGCGACCACTGCTACGAAACGCTTGGTTAAAATAATAAATAATATTATAAATACATACATGTACATGTATATCTCATGATCTGCTCTACATAAATTTATCGTAGCCATGTACATTTTGCCTAAATAAAATACCTTGAGTCACGTCGTCTTTGATGTAATTCAGAAAGAGAGTGGAATAGATATCAAATCCCTTATTGTTATTGATAACTTATATTTCCTAAGCTATACAAAGTAATAATACTAGTAGTACATGTATCTTAACAATATTCTACCATTTACTAAAAATTGAAAAAATACATATTCCAGATTCCTTCGAGTACTGCCTGCAGTGAACATTCCAGATGGCGTTCCTAATCCAGAAAGGGGCTGTTCGTTTTCGTCACTTGAGGAATCTGAGTTGTGATCCTTGGGAAAACGGGAAAAGCTACATGTATGCACTTGCAAGTTTCAGGGATTATTTGTTGTGCTGTACAGAATAATCGCTGCAGTTCGCAGCTTCATAGCTTTCTTCATTTTCTCAAGGATCACAACTCAGATTCCTCAATTGACGAAAACGACCATCCCCTTTGAATAATAAATTCCTTTCTGGCAGACAAATGTCAAATGACAACGTCATTTGTTGGCAAATATGGGTTCCTTCTCATTTCTTGGGGCTGGAGTCATTCCCTTGGCATATATTCCTTAAAGAATTAACCCTAGCCTTATATCAAGAATGCTTATATTCATTCTTAAAATCCTTCCACAAATGTCAAATGACAACGTCGCCCGCTTGTTGGCAAACATTGGATCCTTGTTCTCATTTCTTGGGACTGGAATCATTCCCCGGGCATATATTCCTTAAAGAATTAACCCTAGCCTTACATTCATTCTTAAAATCCTTCCACGGCGTTCTCTTCCTCTGTTTCTTCAAGATCAATCTGACGTAGCATTCGCCAATCAGGCCGACAATTATGGCAAGACCTGCACCCATTAACAATACGTAGAATACACCAACCATCTCAGCCCACTTCAAACGCCTTGTTTTTGAGTTTTCAGCGACTTCATCATCAGAGGTGCACCTTTCCTTATCATAGTAACTAAAGAAAGGGTCAAGAAGGGGGCATGGTAAAACAGAATGCAAAAATTAATCGCCTAACTTAATTTTTAAAAAAGATGGAGGTAAACTCGCAAGAATATCAATTTTTTCATATGCTACCAAGTTAGCTGTGGGTTTTACATTATTAATTTATTCAAAAACGTGTATCGATTAAGAATATGATGCTTGAACAATCCTGGATATAATCGGTGAATA
>NMRB01000301.1:360141-390653 GCA_002633025.1 Notospermus geniculatus | reverse complement strand
TTTAGCATATCATGTAAGACCGAGAGAGTTATGGTACATCTTGAATTTTTAAATTTCCACTCCGTAGCTACGAAGTGGCAACGAAAGATAAATTTCAAAGTTTAGTAGGGGCCTATTCACCGTAACTCTTAATCTGTCTCACGTCATTTGCTAAAAGGCGTTCTTGCACCAGGCGATATTTGTGGTACCAACCATCTCCTGAAATACATTACGTCATGGACGAAATGAAGTCCAATTTCGTATTTCGTACTTTGTGTTTCGTCAGGTTTATTGGCGCTAGTTTCTTACCGATTTTACGGAGTCAAAACTGCATCATAAGATCTGTACTTACGTATGAAAACAACACCCAAACTGACCCAAACAGCCCACGTGAAAGGCTGCAGGAACTGCCACGGATAGGACTTGACTTCGAGCTTCTTTGTTAACAGTGTGATCCGGCCTAACCTGACAGTGTCGGTGTAGTCCGTCTGTTTGTAGCGAATACCACTCATGCCAAGCGATCCGATGCCGACATCATACAACTGCAAGACATATTAGGGAGGTTTCGAAATCAAACGATAAACGTAAACTTTACGACAACGTTATTTTTCGTGCTACACATTAACCAGATTTTATATTGCATTTTCGGTACAAAAATAACGTTGTCGTTAACGTTTACGTTTATCGTTTGATATCGAAACCTCCCTATTGAATGGCTCAGATTTGATTTCATGTATCCATGCAATAAATTACCATTTTCGACCCTTACTGTACGGAAAATAGCACTGGCATTTTCACACACATATTTCTCGATATCTCCAAACTACTCATCCGAATTTGATAAAACAAACAGCAAAATATATCTATTTATGTATTCTAGTCACTTCAGTAACAATCTGTGTAGTCAATTTTTTGATGGAAGTAGGACTTTAAAGTATCCCGATGCTTGTGGAAACGGTTCCGCTAGCCGTAAATAAACCGCGGCAAAATCCGCTGTAGTTGAAACGGGCCTTTTAGGTTTCTAGTACAGCATGCACCTAAACTTTATACATCTACAACTTACTCCAGAATCAAGTGCCAGATACAAATCTCGCCTTCTTTTCACCACTTTATCTATGGAGTATTCGACACGAAGTGAGTTGCTGTAGTGCAACAGATAGTCCACCATCATCCCTTTGTATCCAAGAAGTGTTCCATCTTCGCTCCTGTTTTCCATTACCATAGGCGGGGTCTGAAAAAACCATAGTCCAATAGTCTGCTAGTATAAAGCAGGGAATCCACCTGCGATTTTCCGATTTTGCTTTGCGACTTGCTTTGCAACTGGGCACTCGATCGCCGTAGTGGACGAGCAAGACGTGATTTCCACCAATGGCGAAGATGTGACCAATTTCAGGTCGACGACCGGTATCAGGGGCCGTATGCATAAAACATCTTAAGTGTAAAATTTCCCTTATCTTTTGTTTGGAACAATAGTTTAAGGGAAATTTTACACCTAAGATCTTTTATGCATACGGCCCCAGTTCCTTGCGGTTGTATTCAATCGCAGGTACCAGTTGCAAAGCAAGTCGCAAAGCAGAAAATCAGCAGTGGATTGCTAGTTTAAGGTGGAATTCGAATGCTCATGAATTCTATAGCAATACCGTAGAATGGTCTAAACAGCCCTTACTGTCAACTGGTCTGAAAGATTCAAGTGAGCATGAATTCCCAAGAAAAGCTTTTGGGAAGACTGGCATGACTGGGGTAATGTGATGTGATGTGATGTGACGTGTGTAATGTGATGTGATGTGACGTGTGTGATGTGATGTGATGTGATGTAAAGCGCCTTCAGTAGAAATTGCTGTACGAAATTTTCATATTATTCAAAAACTCAAAAATCTTACCAGAATAGCAACGGCCCTGATTTTATTCTTGTAAAACAGCGGCATCTTTATATCACTATCTTTCGGAAGCTCTTTCAGGTATTGGAAGGCTCCCGATATAGTATCGGTCTTATTTACAATTTGAACCCTTGGATTGTTGACTGTTGTTTGTCGTTTCTCTCTCGAGTCAGCTATTTTGTACTGTTTTGTAATTCTCTTCTTCTCGTCATCAAGAGGTACAGTTCCAAGGTAATCGTCATACACAACGTCCCGCACCTATTTTAAGATAAAAGTCATACGTTTACGAGATTCGTGTTTTTTCCAAACACAAACAGCGTATCTATTGGATAATTTTATTATTTACAAGCTAGGGTTCACGATCTCACCGCTAGGGCAAATACTGAGATCGGTATCGTCTGCTCTCCACTATCACGTGATCGGCCGAGACAGCTCAATGCAGCAACAAGCAAGTCAAAGAATTACCTCGTGAGCGATGAAAAGCAACGCCGTCTTGCTTACCACGAGCAGTGAGCAATGCTTGACCAGACCAATGGTTGGTATTCAAAAAACGTTCGTAAATGCTTTTACTTAAAGGACCACAGTATTGCTTCCCGATCCTGCGTTACACGTACCCGCGTTAAGGGGGAGGCCTCTATTAACGACTCGGTAAACTACCGCATGCAACTAGTCTCGCGCAGCCAGCCGTTTCGTTCCGCAGTGCTGCTACACAAACTTGTTCGATCCCCAGCGGCTGGGTGACCGAGACTGTAATCATACATTCTCCAACACTGGGGCGAAAGGCTTAACTACAGTATTGGAGAGCGGGTACGGTGGCGCCGGCTGTCGACAGAAAGTGGCAATACCGTGGTGCTTTAAGATCTGCACAGCGGGGTCCAATAAATGTGCAATTTCATATTCTTTACTTGTATCTCCTTTATTTTGTGACCCCTCGCATAACATAAAACTGTTTGGGTTCGGAGATTGTTTGGACTACCTCCCAGGGTACTGATGGACGCCTCGTTTAAACATGGGCCATTGAACCATCTTTTTTGAAGATGGGGATTAGTGCTGGCGATTGATGCCTTATGCGAGGGTCCGTGGGTTCGATTCTGGTAGGAAGCAACGTCTTTCACCTTAGAAACCCGATTTCTATTTCATATTTTTTTCAACAAAACGTAAGTAAAAGCATTTGCCTCTACATGTAGTTNGGGGTCTGTCGTAAGTACTTACCTCCCAACTCTTGTTATTCACCCAGTCAAGAAAGGTTGCTGCCGTCAGCCTCCCACCCTTTCCAGCCGCCATATGATCGCGGACGGAACTGGCCAACTTGATCATGACGTCGAGAATGGATGCATGCTTAATGATGTGGTCACGTGGTGGCTCCAGGCCAAACCGCGCGAAGTTCTCTCGCGAGATCAGCTGGAATCCCGTGACCCTCGCGAAGGAATCGCGGAGAAGCTTGTCCATTTCGTCAGGAATTCCTTCAATATCCTGAAATATCATAATGACTTTGGGGATGTTGGAGCCAACTATTATGGAGTTTTCGCAAAATCCCCGAAACGCCAACCTGATCATCTATCCATTTGTTCGCTGATCTCTTCATGACATCGAACAAAGGGTTTGGTGTTGGTGTTCGCGTTGGCGTTTCGGGGGCTTTGTGAAAACTCCCTATGAATTCCTCGGTTCAGCGAATATACCACAAATGAAACGATTCTGTTGTTCACCGACACAAAAGCTGATTGTGTTCACTAACTAGAATGTTGTTCACTGAGACAACAAAATTTCATTTTGGTGTTCATTAATTAGGAAAAAAACAGATCCTGCTGTTTACTGACTAGAAAAGCTGATTCTGTGGTTCACGAACAACAAAAAGCCGGGGATTCTGATCTTTACTGACTTCAAAGCTGATTCGGTTGTTGACTGACTACAAAAGCAGATTCTCTTCTTTACTGACTACGAAAGCTGATTCGGTTGTTCACTAACTACAAAAAGCAGATTCTGTAGTTCACTGACAACAAAAACTGAGCAGATCCGGTTGTTCATTGATTGCCATTGAATGTGTCGACGTTATACTCACGGGATGTAATAAGTACCACTGGTGTTGGAACGTCAACATGTTTGCTTCATAGGCCTGAAAAATCATGATTTTTTTCTTCCATTGAATAATACTGATGTCCGTATCATGATGGGAATGTTTTCTACCGCAGAGTGAAGATGAAAGACAGTATTTTTCTGTGCGGTCACCCGCTGACCAACGTTAGCGCCGGGCAAACTGGCAAATGGTGAAGATATCAATTCTATACGGCGTCAAAGCAGACGAAGCGACATTGACGAGAATATGTTACGAAATAGTTGGCCGTTGCCGGGGCAATGAGCAATGGAATTGCTTCGTATACCACGGACTTTCGACAATGGGCTTCACGTCACGTCGTCAGGCTGCCGGCGCATGGTAACATAAGTTGCTGACGACGGTGGTCCGCAGAACTAACATGACCAAGCGACGCTACGGGCGAAGTAATCGATAAAGAACATCTCACTTACCATTTGGAAAAGCCTGGTAGCGTAGTCCATTCGAAACGTGTAAATAGCTATCACTTCAGGCCTGAGTTTAAGTGCATTTCTCAAAACCCGCATTCCTTTTTCTTTTGACCACTTTTTGTCGATGATGAACGTACTCAGATCAAAACATGTACTAACTGCAGCATGGAGACTCTCTAATATCAAATTTATCTCAACTGTAATTGAAAATCGAAAAGCATTTCATATGGTCGAGTGGCATTTCATATGGTCGAGNAACTCCTCACAGTGCCACCTGTCTGCATTCTCCTGACCTAGTGAGGCCCGTCCAAAAGTAGGCCGCGCATTCTCGGTAGGAACTAGTTTGGCTCCTTCCACTTCCATAACAGAACAGGCGCTGCGAAGTGAATCTCATCTACATGTCTAGTCCAGAAGCTGAGATAGGTTTCGTGTGCATGAGAGAGGCCCGACTAAACTATAGAAATTATGAAAGAGGGGTTACAGGCGGTCCGTATTTTCGCGGGTGCTTCTTTAGTCGAGTGGTCACTTTTTTCTATATCACCATTATGATACCATGGCAACCGTTTCTTGAAAATTTTGTCATAATTATATTTTGCCATATCTCTTGATTGCGTAGCCGTACAGATGAGATCTTGGTGTCCATATATATGTTTCTTGACGTGCTCTACACAGTTATGCTAATTAGATGCCGACCAAAGGTCAAGGTCAAGTCAAAGGTCAAGGTCAACAAAGAAATCAACGAAAAATGTACTTCTGCCACTACAAATCTTTTGAAAGTCTATGGTTCGACGGAATACTTACAGGCGTTCTCTCCGATTAAAGTGATTTTCCGTATATAGTTCGGACACGCCTTGAGAATGAGGTGAGAAAGGGCAGTCCGTGGAGGGAAGAATGAGATGACGTCATCACTGACAGTCCTATTGCACTCATAGTTCCCCAAATCGCGATCTTCGTAATTGATGAAACCGCTTCTTCCTGTTATAATGTAAGGGACGTAGTTTTCCCTTTTTCGTAGGTAACCCACTTGTGCGAAACTGTCGTCGTAATCACCCATGTAGAGCGCTGCCTTTTTGTTGAGGGCGTCAACTGCAAAAAGCCGGAGTATTTGAAAGCAATGAAATTGCAACTGATGAAATCATCTCAATTATTATCTAAGTACATGTACACAGAAAAAAAATCAACTCGAGTGGAGACTCAAAGTCTCACTATGGGGACAAAATGGATCGAAATACTTTTTTTTGACTCAAAATGAAACGGAAAATATTTTGGGCCGAGACAATGATAAATCCTGACAGTCTCATTCTGAGATCACTCAACTCAGATTGAGATGTCATTGTCTCGGGCCGAAATATTTTCTGTTTCAATTTGAGTCAATATTTCGAACCATTTTGTCCCTATAGTGAGATCTGAGTCTCCACTCGAGTTGATTTTTTCTGTGTAGGCCTACACGTGTATAATCAAGAACATGCTGACGCCAGGCGGCGCTACGACCGATCCGAATGAAAGCCGCCATGATGTCACTTTTGTTTCAGTTGACATCGCAACGCGGAAAAATGTACATGTACATGTACAGGATTTTCTTCCGAAAACATTTGTCATTTGTGACAATCAAATTACCCCTTTTAAAAACTTTTAAAGCCCGACTGTATGCATTATGTGACTCTTGCTCCCTCCCCACCTTGATAAGACTGGTGTTCTGTCAAACCTACTAGTATATACATGTATAGCCAGTGATAACACCGAGGCTGGACTAATACTATATGTCAAAACAAAAATGGCCGCCATAGCTTCATCACTTGAGTAATTTGATTGTGGAAGATGGACAACAGATTGAAGTTCCATACGCCAAGACCGTCGTGTCAAATTTCCTCAATTAATGAAAAAGTTGGAAGATTATCGGTGGAGATAAACTTATGTAAATGACTGTACTTACCGACAGACCTATCTAACGTTTGATACATTCTCACGACGTTCAGCGTGAATTTGACGCGGTCTCTGTCTTTATCGGAGGGTAACAGTTTTAGGGCACTTTTGAAATATTTTGGGATGAAACTCCTGGCGAACGATTCATCGTTAGGATCGTCGGCAAGATATGCTTAAAGTAAGAACGGTACATGTTAATTGAATACAGGCAGGAATGGGAAGTTTAATGAGATGAATAATATGCTATATAGTAGACCGGCCAAGACCACCGAGAAAAAAATTCGTGGGCATTTTTTGTTAAAATTGGGTAATCATGCAATAATGTATCTTCATATTGTAAAGTTTCAGAAAAGTCCGGTTACCACTATTGCATTTGACTTTATAGGTCAATTATCAGGGGTCAAAGGTTAAACACTGACTTCATCATTGGACCCAAGAAGTGAGCTTTGTACAGGAAAATGGGACCCGATGTACAGCTAACTTTTGATTGGTTGGAATTACACCCCATAAATGTATTACCAACAGATAGAAACATGGTGCCTCGTAATCATATAAGTATGTTTTTAATACTTTTTAACGGTTTACGTAATTGGAAACGGCATTTTTTGTATTTTGACCCATTTTGTGTTAATTTACATAAAAAACGTCATTTCTTATTACATAACTACTGAAAACAATTAAGAACATGCTTGTCTGCTTCTGAGGCACCATGTTTCTATCTGTTGGTAATACATTTTTGGCGTGTAAATCCCACCGACCGTTCAAAAGTTAGCTGTACATTGGGTCCCACTCTCCTGTACAAAGTCCAGTTCTTGGGTCCAATGATAAAGTCATATATGACCTTTGACCCCTGCCTATTGACCTTTAAGGGTGAATGTTGCGATGGTAACTGGGTGTTTCTGAAACTTCTTGACTCCAAGATATGTTCTGGCACAGTTACCAAATTTTAACAAAAAATGCCTACGAAATCTTTTTCTAGGCCACTTTTTCGATATTGGCCGGTCTACTAATATATAGAATTGTCTACACTTCATTCCACATCCGAGTGGCGCGAGGTTTTCAGCCGATATCAACGGCTGGGTCAAAATTGACATACCACGCATCAATTGACTTGTCTTTCTTGTCGGTATCTTTCTGCTTTCTTCATTTTTCGCGTAAGGCCGACATAACGGATCCCTTTCTCAACCCCTTTTCATTTCACCATGGTGTTCAATGCAGTTTACATGTTCGCGATGCATTGCGTCATTTCAAAATGGCCGCCATTTCAGCCGTAAACACGAACTGCGAATGGTGAAAGAACTTTTTTCTGTCACGTTTTTTTGGGAAATGACAGCGATGTTGGCTGAAGCGGCAAGAAAGATGAATCGATTGATGTATGTTTCGTCAAATTTGACGACCCAGCTTTGGGGAGATATCGTTCGTAAACCTCGCGCCACTCGAAAGTGGAATGGAGATTAGGTAGGAAGACTTTATGAACGTTGAGTAAGGTAAAGTGGGGTAATAGTAGCCCCCTTTTCACCTATTTTGTAAACTGCACAGGTTATTTCTTGAGGGACAGCAAAAAATCTGCCCGAATCTTGTTGTGGCACTTCTTCTGACAGCATCACTTGAAATTCATGGCACAGCAACCCATAATATGCATCTGAGAGCCATTTCAAAAGTAGGAGTCAGGGGCTACTATTACCCCGTAGGTATGGGGTAATAGTAGCCCCTGGACAAAAATGTTCACATGTTCAATTTCTTTTCATAAAATATTTTTTCTATCGCAACATGACCTTGTTAGTGATAATATTGTTTTACATGTAGGTGTGTATCACAAAAAAAAACAATCCGACATTTATTTTAAAGAAGATTACCTTTATTTTTAAGGAACAAACCTATTTGAAGATATGAGGCAGAATCATTTGACTAGTCTGACCTGCAGTAAACACAAAGCTTGGCACCTTCTTCGAATTATACTATTCAAGTAGCTGTCAAATACTGCTCCGAAGTTATTTTGCAGTAAAAAAAACACTTGTTTTTTTTATTAAAAAAAAGAGCTATTTCAATCACGTTCGGCATCCTCACGGTACTTTACTTATGTGAGTAGCTTGCCATTTTAGTAAATTAACTCCCCAATTTCAAAAGTCCTCACATAATTTAATCAATAGCTGAAATAAACAAGCACCAGTCACTTCTTTCCCCTGATATTTTGTTTTACACATTCCAGTTTGTATCTGATACTGTAAATTATTGTGTTTTAACTTGAAATAAGCAGTGAAAGGGTTAAAATGCACCAAAAATACGAAATTAAGATTGGGATAAAGGCTAAAATGAAGATATTTCACATTCCCTTCCTCTCAGTAAAGATATAGCGAGTAAAGCTAGGGGCTACTATTACCCCCAACCAAGGGGCTACTATTACCCCAGATGCACCCTCTACGGGAAAATGTTACTAATTTTTTTTCAGTGAATAGTTGAAACAAATACTTCCTACAGGTGATTCTACACGTGATGCCTGTTCACTCAACCAACTCTCAAACATTGGCTCCAGAAAATACTGTTATAAAACCTAATATGTAAAAAGTTTGAACCACTCTTATTTTTGTACAGTTGTTGACTTGAGTACTTCAAATGGTCATTACTCTTAGACAATAGGTGACATAATCATTAACTCTGTCAGTTATGGTAACTAGAGATACAATATAATCCATGCATATATTGGTTGTTGAATTGATTCATTCATTTCTGGAATATTAATCAAAAACCAGGCTAGGGGCTACTATTACCCCGGGGCTACTATTACCCCACTTTGCCTTATAATGGTTTGCTCAGGCGTTTATAGGAAGTGGGAGGTTGATAAAATGGTTCAATAATTCTTGAAAGTAGAATTCCTTATGCCATTTGATAAAGGAGCACGGTATGCTACCTCTTACCGGTATTTTGACTGCCGACGTAGAGGGAGCCACCTAGCGGCAGCAATACGAACTAAAAAACATTACAAAATGTACGTAGTACATCGGGTTCATTCGCCGACAATTTAGTTAGTCCTTGAGGTTGGAGAGTGGCGCGCATGGCGTGGAGGCGCCGGCTGTCGAGAAAAAGTGGCAATACCGTGCTCCTTTACTGAAAGCTGTCGAATACTCACCTATGTCTACGGGCACGTCTTGGCCTCTGACGTACACTAAAGCAGCCGCCAATACGGTAGCAATTAGGATTTTACAGATATTCGCCATTTTCTATAAAAAAAAAAGATGCACACGTCATAAAGAATTGCTAAAATCTAAAATCTAGAACTTATGCACGAGTATTGAACACCAAGCCTTATTGGTTCCCGACCTCACCGCTAGGCCTAATCTCGAGTTATAGCTGAGAACGACGTTGGACGGCGCTGCAGTCGCTGTTATCAGTGAATATATGTAATGTAAATGTGAGCTGGCTGTAGCTATAACGCTGCGATTTTCTGTACACGGCCAACAACTTGTTTTAATAGCCCCATAAACAACATACCTAGCATCACGTTGCCTTTCGTCGTAAGTGCTGTCATTTTTTACTCACGGGGATGGCTATGAAAAATAGTTTCGTTCTGATAACTGTTATGATTGACGCATCGCGATGCTTGCAAACCGTTTATGGCACTTTCAGATATACACAGCAATTATGCATTCAATTCCCGACGTATTTGACGGACCATATCTGTTTTGTAGCTAGATCGCTGTTCATGTACTGTGGACATAAAATCATTTGTGCACTTTTTTCAAACAAGCCGAGCTAAGTGAAAGTTGGGGGACGAGTGCCATCGCCACGGAGCTATTAGTATGAATAATTTGCAACAAATAGAATAATTACAACGGCGTGTTGTGGATCCGAAACTTTTATTATGATTAGAATGACCGCCTGGTAATAAATATTAGTGAGGTTTCGCAAACGTGACGAAACACGAAGTACGATATCCGAAATTTTACTTCATTCCATGATCTTATATATTTCAGGAGATGGTTGGTACCACAAATACCAATTGCTGCAAGAGCGTCTTTTAGCGTATGACGCACAGTGTAAGACAGAGAGCGTTACGGTTTGAAATTTATCTTTCGTTTCCACTTCGTAGCTACGAAGTGGAAATTAACATTTTCAAGATGCACCAAAACTCCCTCGGTCTTAGGCTACATGATTGCTAAAAGAATCACTGGCAGAAGGGATATTTGTGGTAGCCTACCAACCATCTCCAGAAATACATTAGATGATGGAAATGAAGTCGAATTTCGTATTTTATACTTCGTGTTTCGTCAGATTTGCGAAACCTCGCTATTGGCTATTAGGGAGTTTTCGCAAATCTGACGAAAAACGAAGTACGAAATACGAAATTGGACGTCATATCCATGACGTAATGTATTTCAGGTAATGGCTGGTACCACAAACATCGCCTGCTGCAAGAGCGCCGTCTTTTAGCGTATGACGTTAGAACGACAGAGGTACGATGTATATTAAACTTTGAAATTTATCTTTCGTTTCCACTTCGTTGATACGAATTGGAAATTTAAAAATTCAAGATGCGCCATAACTCTTTCGATTACATGACATGCTAAAAGACGCACTGGCAGGAGGGACATTTGTGGTACCAACCATTTCCCGAAATACATTACGTCATGGATATGACGTCCAATTTCGTATTTCGTACTTCGTTTTTCGTCAGATTTGCGAAAACTCCCTATTGGCTACTCCCATCCAATACGTCATCGGCAGGGAACTCAAGATATCAATCGACGTCATCTTCGGAGGTACTCGGCTACATTCGGGCGGCCATCGTAACCTACCTCGACTGTATATAGGAGCCTCGGCGTAGTAATCATCTCGCAAATCACGAGATAATTCAGTGATTCGCCGCAAGTGAGTGGGTCGTCTGTGACATTGACCGTAACCTTCCGCACTTGATATAGTGCAAACCAATGCTGATACTTTTTCACGTATAAATGGGTTCTTTGCACATTATTTCGCTTGGATAATTTTATTTATTGTAGAATCTGAAGTTATTCAGTGGATTAAGGCACATTTTAGGCAGTGATAACACCGAGGATGGACAACGTTACAATGTCGAAACAAAATGGCCGACCAGCCTTCACTTCACCACTTGAGAAGTTCAACCTGCTGCTATAGCATGAGTGACCCTTCATCAGGTAAGGTAACATGCTTCAACTCATTTTTCTATGTGTAGCAACACTCACATGCCTAATTGGTAACTTTGATCATAGACAGTCTTGTCGGGCATGACCGAAGAAGTAGATCCCGGAGCAATATGGCGCTGTCCGATATACATCAGAGATACGATGTTGGCACGAATCGTTCTCTGACGTTCAGATTGTCAAGATATCGGCGTATTGGTTCTCGATACCGTCACCAGAGGGCAGTATCGCGATCGCCACTTTTGATCAGTGGGAAAATGCACAATTAACGTAACAGCTCTATTTTCCACAGTCAAGTGTTGTAGACTATAGCTATTCCCTTCAATTAACCATACCACTGGTCTCTGGTGTACATGTATACTATATTGCTATGAACCATTGTGTATGATCACCTGTTCTTGAAGCTTTTGTTCTCTGGCTGACCGAGTCCTTGAATGGCTCACAGAATTAGTAGAACCAATCCCCTGGGTAATGATTTAAACGTCGACAAATATGTAAAAAAAAAATCCAAAGCCAATATCATTTGCACCTCATCACGGCCATTAGGTCCGTGAGAAATGGATCTGCACTGTATCAATAATGCTGACCATCCTTTGGGACGCAAATACAACCAGTGGGCACGCAGTTAAATGATCACGCCTGGTCATAAACATCATCAACTGTTCAAACGAACCGAATCCCGTCTGTCTGTTTGTTCTACGCTATCGAAAAATTGCACGCAACACACGTTAATAGGAGCAGACAGCCGCGCTTATTGCCAAAAGATGGCAGCAAAGTTCTAGCGGACCAATACACAGGAAAATCCACGTGATTGGTGCTCGATCAAGAATGAGCGGGTCCGCTATATGCATTGAATTGGGCCGTAGTGACACCTATTGGCCAAATCGCTGAATTTTCTGTACTCAAAGTGAGTGAGGAAATAAATCTTATCTATCAGAGATCTATCTGTCGTTTTCACGAATCCAACAATGTGTGCCAATACAGAAATGACCGAAGAGTCAGTGCATGCAGCGCACCTGTCGCCGGGCTACTTAACTACAGATGAGTGTAGTAGTGTGACCTCTCGCCGGGCTTTTCGCACACACGGGTTTGACACGGGTCTGGAAAAACACGGGTGATTTCAACAGGTGTAACCGTAGCTATTATTTCTGACTTCAAGAATCTGATGTTTAGGAACTCGGAGTGGAAGTGGGAGTGGGATTGGCAGCAGATCTTAACCTCTCTATTACGGCCAGCTGAGGATTCCAACCGAGCATCGATCAGACTTGGAAATAATACAAGGCAAATCAGTGGGGATATTTTACCATGCATCCAGATCAAATAGTAGAGTTTGTACAGGGACACATCATCAGTTTCCATGCTAACACTGCTGCCCAGTCTGTAAATATGGATAAATCTCCACAGGCAAGAGAAAGCAGGAGTATCAACAAAACAGGATGAAATGCATGAAAGCGCTGATATAACAATAGAAGCAACTGAGCATTACAGGTGTACTTTTCATTTACGCTGCATGAAATAACAGAATTAGAACACTGAAATCGATCGCTCAATCAAATGACCAACCAGAGCACCCTTTCCGGTGAAGTAACCAATCAGATTAGTGCTTAGAACTCTGCAGGGCACCATATGTGCAGTGAAGTGACCAATCGCATTGCTGCTTGGAACTATGCATGGCTGGGGCCTGCAGTTAGGTTTGGGAATGAACGAATACAACGATTTGGCAAGGAACAGTGGGTAATCAAAAGGGTCGTATGCACAATACATCTTAAACGTGTAAAATTTCCCTTAAACTATTGTTCCAAACAAAAGACGAAGGGAAATTTTACAGTTAAAATGTTTTGTGCATACAGGCTTATTTGGAATCAGGATTGGGCATGTTTTTGCATGTGGTACATGTACATCGACAATTTTGTGTCAGGCAACCACTGCCAAGCAAATGTAAAGTTTCACGTGCTCTGAAAGAGCCGAGTCCGGTCAGCCGCAAACATCCTGCATGAACAGGTAAAATCTTCCACTAGTCTCCGGATATTCCTTCCGAGAGGAAACGAATGGAGCAACGATACCAAATCCTTGGAACCGTGATACACGTAGCATTGCTTAAAGCAAAAGCGCTTTGTACAAACACAGCAAAGGTGTGAAGCCATCGCCATTAATTAGCCTACCTTTCGAAAACTGAATCCTGATATCGGTGAAGCCTACTCACCAAATCACGGCATTCTTGAAGACGCTACTTCCTAAGCACTCATCATGCCATTGAATTTACCACAGCATCATCGACCGCCAACGCAAAACACAACCGACGGTAACGTATATCCCGCTCACTATCGCCGTCATTCCTATATTTTGCTCCTACTGACACAAATGTGCAACATACGCCATAACACGGACTGGACCACTCAATAAATCAGTTAATACGACAGATTATCGGATTCGACGCTAGCTATAAACACGCGCCATCTTTGTTTCTCAAACAACCTTGAACCTGGCTGATGGGACATTGATATGCTGCAGAACCTCAGCGCAGCGTCCGGTGCGGAGAAGGAGCAATACAAGGTTAGGAAGAGTGAGACTCGATCGCCTGGAGAAGAAAGAAGGCTAGCGTTGCTGTACTCGATGGGTTTTAGAAGAGAGAAGCGTAGAGTATATGCATTGCCAACGCATCTTCTCGTGGTATGCTTTGTAATTCGAGTTCATTCAGAAAGAAGAGCGTAGGCATGTACATGTACATGTACATGTATTGTACATGTATGCATTTTTGCATCTGGGCCAAAGCAAGCATTGCTGACTTAGCAATATCTACAAAGACAGAACAGATAGATGCAGACGGGTACAGAGTGTGAGCAAGAAAGAAGGAAAATCAAATAACGATCATAATCAAGCTGGCTGGATGTGGTTGGCGACGATCTGACATGGTGGAATAGTAAAGTAATGGGAAAAACGAAGTTCGGAAGAAGTGGAAATTAATATGGAGGAACTGAGCAGCACATTTCACTCAATTTGCATTGTCGACGAAACCCGCAGTAAGCTCTTTGCGAGATAGTGGCTCTAGTATAAACCACGGAAGAACCCTACATCAAGCGAGTTATGTATGAGGATGGGGGAATCCGCAGGTGTTTGGTATCTTTCATTCTTATAAATCCTGCCAACCTCCATGCAACTGAAATACCCTCCCATTGTTTAAATTATGCACGAGTATCAAAATTGAATAGTATCTATTTTTGATTGTATGTATTTGATTTTTCCATCACGGCTGAGACCATTCGGAACGACTTGAGGCGAACTGCTTATCTGTCCCCTGGGCGGCGATTTTACCTCGGACACAAGTCCAAGGCAGCCATATTGTTTATCAACAAACCCACGTGACCGACCGTGGGACTATTTTGGCCGAATTCTGGCCTGTTAAGATGTTCAACCTTATTTGCTGGATATGTTGAGGCATATTAAATATATAAAGGTACCGGTATCTCACCCAATCTGCCAATTATTGATCCAATAACGCAACTGTAGTTGGCTCATGCGTTGGGTGCTGCAGGTGTCATGAGGCGACCGCATCCAAACCCACAGAAACGCAAGGGAATCGTTGCGCATTCAAGATGGCTGCCTTGGAATTGTGCCCGAGGGGAAATGCGAGTGTCTACGGAAATTGCCGAGCAGACTAGTTGCCTTCGGAAGTTCCGAATGGGCTGAGACAGGGCATTATTTGCCATCTATGGCCATCTCAAGTTACCGGTACTCATCTTCCTCACTTGGGTGGGGTCTCTTACTCACCCTTGCATAGAAAAAGGTACAAAGCACCAAAAGAACTTGCCATATGTATTGCAGCAAAAATTCATAAGCGAATTTTATGAATCTTCGGCTACAGGCATTGACATTGGCCAGCATTGAGCCAGCAGGTTTAAAACGAACGACCGACGACGCCCAACTAGATCATATCCGCCATAAATTTTCATATATCCAGAGACTAAACAACCGAGATATTTCAATCATGATTATTTCAATCATTTTCGTTTGCAGCCGACCGGTCTGCTTTTATTTGTTTTGATAATTTACACAACAGCACTTGGTCGTTGTTCTCAGACTCTGTGGCGATGTCCAGGCATATCTGGCTTGATGTTGCCAATTACTCTTACGCTATGTCAAAGACGTCCTTCCTACATGATATACTCTAAAGTCACGTTTAAGAGGTTATGTTGACAAGTGTCAGACACATGTCAGAATTAATGTCTGATATCCATAAAAGCTATCAAATGCGTTTACTTCAAGTTTTGTAATACATTATTTCACTTCACTGTGCAAATCTTAGTAAAAGCATTTACTAACTTTTATGAATACATGTACCAGCCAATAAAACGGCCAGTAGGCCTACTAGGCCCACTCATGTTTAGAAATAGGGCCTTATGTAATGAGGACCAGAACTCACTGCCTCGATAGGTGTCACTAGTGGTTAAAACTATTGAATTGAAAGGGACATCCAGGTCCTGAGACCTTATTCACGAAGCTCACGTAACTTGCGGGAGTGCGCAAACTATTGTCCTTTTGCGGAAAACCTATTGTTCACATCAGCCTGACAAAGGATTTGCGTACCCTTACCATGAATAAGGTCCCTGATTAATTTCCCAAACAAATGGGCGTCCATTGTATAGGACCCGGTCACGATGTGGTGCCCTCTATCGTAGTTATGGTCCCCGTTGGCTTTACAAGCCCCCATCTCTGCCAACTTGGACACAGTCCAAAGCGATTTGTAAAAGGCCTATTGATTAATTTTGGCACCGTTCAAAATGATCTTTGAATGTGACTTTACCGTGTACACCTCCATTCGCCGACGTGGTTTCAAACCACTGTGATCAGAGATCAGAAATATTCTGCCGACCCCACGACTTGAATGGTCTATTCTTTGAGACTTTCGTGGATTGAGTAGATCAAACGGGGCCGAAAAAGGCTACAACTTTGAAGACGCAGCCGCTTCGCCGACAAAAAATCTTATCTCCGACTAGGCCTAGCTCTCACACACCTAACTATACAGCGGTCGACCTCGTTCATGACGTTTGTGAAGTTGTCTCGATTGACCATTGTTGAGTATAGTGACACTTAATCGACAGTTTTGTGTATATAGTGTCAAGAACCTGTATTTGGTTACAAATTACTAAATCCTCGATATCGAAGTCTACAGCTTCAGGAATAGGCCAACTAATACAGTAGTTTAGGTGAAGTGGTTCGTTTTTTAGTCAGAAATGCACTCCGAAAAATTATGTCCAAGTCCACTCCAAAATCGTACGTGTTGATGCCAAACGTCGACACGTCATGCCCAGTAACGTAAAAGATGTAAACGTCGTCAGGTGTAACATTTGCCAATATTCCCCGTTTTTCAGTACCTTCTTTGCATTGGAACCGAAGTGTTAAAGCTGACGTGAACGAACAAAAAGCCCCCATGCGACGAGCAAGAGAATTGCAAACGCCCTGCAAACACCTCAAACGAAGGCCCAGAACATGATAGACCCGACGACGCCAGGAGGGCGCCACCTTATTTGCCTTCAGGCAACAGAGCTGTCAACATCTCCGGATACCTCTTACCACTACTCAAAGAAAAAAAATTGTAGTCATTTAGACGGGATTCGAACCGTCGACCTTCTCATTTGTAATCCGCCACTCTATCCATTCGGCCAACGAGCCAGCTGACAGAGGCCTGATTTGTGTTTGTGATAGACGTAGGCCTTCGACTTACGTAATAATATTCTACGAATAAGAGAAAACATGGGAAGCCTACCAACAAGTTTGGTGGCGGAATGGGGAAGACGGTGGAACAAAGATAACAGGGCGCGGGTTCGATTCCCAGCTGGGTCAAAATTTTTTCTTTCAAAAAAAGTGTTCAGCAGGAGCTCACCAGAGGATGTTGACAACCTGACAGCGCGAAGACGAATAAAGTGGCGCCCTCCTGGCGTCGTGGGGTCTATCATGTTCTGAACCTTCGTTTGAGGTGTTTGCAGGGCGTTTGCAATTCTCTTGCTCGTCGCATGGGGGCTTTTTGTTCGTTCACGTTAGCTTTAATAGGCAGCTAGCCTAGAGAGACCAATGACTGTTTAATAGGACAGGACAATAAGGGGAACATTGACACACAGAATCACCGTTAGCTGTTACACCGGAGGGGGGCTTCCGTCTATTCATTCCTGTACTGAAATCATCCGCTCACTTGCCTCAAAGATGTCACGAAAGGTTCCAGCATCATGGCGCTGCATCACGAGTTGCTGGCAACTGCTTAGTGTTGATCTCTCAACTTGAAATGCCGCAAAGTATGCCAAGAACAGTATCAAGAAGTGTTCTATATGAAAGACAAGTACGCTACTCAGGTATGAATACACAACTTGAATTTCTCTAGTAGTCCTTTAACACATCCATGGGTGCTAATGGCCTCTCAAACGAATTCAATAGAAAACGCATTATTTGCATTCAGGCTACGTTTGTTGGCCTTCTGGTCGGAGCCAGGCGCCGTGGTCACTGATTAAGGCTAATATTTTCACCAAGGACAGATTATTTTAACCTCATGAGCCTTCGTAAGTGGCACTGTCGGAATTCATTATCTGTTCGAACCACACCGACATGCATGGATAATGTTGGTGGTGGGAGAGTCGAAGCCGTCAGCTGGAAAATTTCCCAACGATGGCTTCATTCAGAATGTATTAAATCTATTCTCGACGTATATCGGCCCAATCTGCATGTGTGCAGAAATTGGGACAACAGCGAAATGTTTGAGAAGCTATTTGACTTACACAGAACCAATGAGGGCCGATGTCATCATACAAGATATTTGACTTACACACAACCAATGGTGTCATCATAGAAGATATTTGACTTACACACGACCAATGGTGTCATCATACAAGCTATTTGACTTACACACGATCAATGATGTCATCATACAAACCATTTGACTTATGCCCGTTGTACACGGTAGGATTTTTTCGTACCAAAAATTATAAATGAGGCTCATGAAGGGTGATTTCGGTCATAGGCTACCGATTGCATTGCTGAAAGGCATTGTGGACACCCATTTAGGCCCCATTTATAATTTTTAGTACAAGAAAATCCTACCGTGTACAACGGGCATTACACACAACCAATGTTGGTGGTGGGAGAGTCGAAGCCGTGAGCTGGGAAAATTTCCCAACGATGGCTTTATTCACAACGTAATCTATTCTAGGCGTATATCGGCCCAATCTGCATGTGTGCAAAAATTGGGACAATAGCGAATGTTTGAGATAACTAATACAGAACCAATTTGACTTACACACGACCAATGATGACATCATACAAGCTATTTGGCTTACACACAACCAATGATGCCATCATACACGCCATTTGACTTACACATAGATGTTATCATAAGCTATTTGACTTACACACAAGCAATGATGTCATCATACTCAGATTCCGGGCCTATTGGGGCTTCAATGTATAAACCCGCCTGTAGGCCTTTATTGAGTCTATTCAGAATATTGGATGAAAAATTTGATCGTGTACAGCGGGCATAATCAACTAACAATTAATTAGTTAATTGTACTTTGACGAATAAAGCTATACATACATACATGTACAATTAAATAACAATAAAATTTGCCATCATGCAGTCACAACATCTTGCTGGTATCCTCCCGCAGCAGGGCTCAATTTGGTCTCGCTCCTCTTCATAACTCGCACACAAAGTCACAAAGTGTGAGTGGACGAAGAGGAGCGAGGTAAAAACCCTGCTGTATGTGGGAGGATGCTCGCTGGAGACTCGATATCGTTGGTGATAATTCCATATTTTGCTCGAATAAATGAAACGATACGAAATTAGTCGCGAAAATAGCAAGTCGGGAAGAGAAAAATATCGTTATACCACATTTACATCATATCCTGAAACTGACAAGGTTTGAATTAATTGAAAGTACCAATATAGATCTACACATCACCATGGACACACTTCGCTCCAGTGTTCCATATGCCAGACTCAAGCCAAGGGACCATCGAAAGTAAATTACCATACAATGCATTCAAAGGACAGACATGACAGGGAACATTAAATTAGCCACAAAACACATTTTGCCGTACTCAACAGCGACAAGCGAGAGGACACACTAGAACAATTACCCAAACGGCTAATTAGCTCCAATAGTGGCAACTGGAAAACACAGGATCCCAAAACGAACCACTACATCATCCTCCAATAGCAGGGCTTTGGTCTTTTCCTCTTCATACGCTCGCACACAATGTGTGAGTGGATGAAGAGGAGCGAGGTAAAACCCCTGCTGTGGGAGGATGACATAGACCACTGTATATACCAGTATATTTTAACGTGTTTGTTGCTGTTTTGCACCAAACTCTGCTCGTCTGTATCATTAATTTTTCTTTCTGTGTATCCAAAATTTACTACGTAATTTGCGATATTTCTGGAGATTAACGGAGGCCGTACAAGGTACAACCATCAATCGATGGCACACAACCATCAATCGAACATACATGTACAACCAGCAATCAACACAACATACAACCATCAATCGAGCATACAACCAGCAATCAGTATGACATACAACGATCAATCAAGCATACAACCATCAATCAATACGACAGACAACCATCAATCGAGTATAGGCATACAACCGAGTATACAACCAGTAATCAATACGACAGACAACCATCAATCGAGCATACAACCAGCAATCAGTACGACACACAACCCTCAATCGAGCATACAACCAGCAATCAATACAACATACAACCATCACTCGAGCATACAACCAGCAATCAAAACAACATACAACCATCAATCGAGCACACAACCAGCAATCAAAACAACATACAACCATTAATCGAGCATACAACCAGCAATCAAAACAACATACAACCATCAATCGAGCAATCAATACAACATACAACACAATATTCCATTTTCATCTGGCATGGCCGAATATGTCTTTATTGACAAGCTGTAGATATTCTCATGCAGATTTATCACAATTTCGCTAAATTAGATTGCATATGGTAACAATAGGACAAATATAATCCATGCCTGCTGTATAAATATTTAAAAAGATTTAAAACGTACAAACGTATATGTACGTGTAATACGCGTTGGCAATTTTCAAATGAATAATCGTCGAAACAGGTGAACAAGCATGACCAGTCGCTATGTTTGTCCTTGCACCTAATGAAAAAGGTACAATGAACCTGTAGGCATCTATCATGTCTATATTTTAATGCCTGGTGATAACCCTTTATGGGTGAGTCCACTAGAGCGCCGACAACATACGTAGGAAGGGTTGCGGAAGCAAATTGTGTCATTTCGGCATTGCTTCCGCGTCAATAACTATTGGGCATTCTGCCCTCTCCCGAAAGTGCAGAAACGCTGGGAAATGTTTAGGAATGATAAAGACAGTGAACGGAATCTTTCAAGAATATGCGGAGAGGTTGCTGAATGAATGCGGATTTACTAAATTTGCCTTCCGCGTCTTGTCCGCGCCCTAGTTGACGCCAGGTTTTACAGATTCTGTCAGAGAAGAGTACATGTACTTTTTAAAGGCACATCTACCTGGTAATATGACTTACTGGTCGTCTACTCTTGTAGGGTCTATTACACTAGTGCATTCAATGCTGGTGCTGCGGTACCTTTTTACACAATCTTCATCAATGTAGACAGAAGAGCACGTTAAGTAATTTACGTGGATATAAGAGCTGGTGTATCAGTTGTTCCCTGACTTGCAAATTCTGTTTTTTTCTTGATTATTCTCTGTAGTGGCTGGAACGTGTTAAAAAGTTGCAGCTGTCCCGGGCAGCTCAGTGTAGGTAAAGGGAAAAGTTGCAGGTAGACATACTAGTAAAGGCAAACCACTGGCCTAACCTCTCAACATCCACTATGAAAGAAGATCTACTTCGTACGTGTAGACGTTTGAAGGTAAGAGCTAGCTACTTGAAAAGGGTGAACAGCCACTTGGATCATGATCTCCGACCTTACCGAGGTCAGCCGATTTCCTAGCGTCACTTAAAGCTGACGTGGCGGAACAAAAAGCCCCCATGCGACGAGCAAGAGAATTGCAAACGCCCTGCAGACACCTCAAACGAAGGCTCAGAACATGATATACCCCACGACGCCAGGAGGGCGCCACCTTATTTGTCTTCAGGCAACAGAGCTGTCAACATCTCCGCATACCTCTTACACTACTCGAAGAAAAAAACATTTTACTCATTTATACTTATAGACGCCACGGAGATGTAGTAGTGCAAGTTGCACGTCCATCAGATTTGAAATTTTTATCCAACTTTAGCTGCTAAAAGGTAGCAAGGCGGTCGACAAGAATGCCCAAGGCCTTGGTCGAATTGGATTGTGAAACACAGTATTTCCAAAATCAATCATTACAATAACTTTTTGATCCATCATCGTGCGCCATCAAGTCAAAGAACCTCAACCAGCATTTCTGTACCAGAGGGAGTTGTTGTTGTTTACCAGCCCCGAGTTGGCCAGGATAAGGCGAGACGCGGATTTTTTCCTGTCCAAAAATTGAGGATACTTTTTAAAAAAAATTTCTTGGTCTCAAAAAACCACAGGACGGTTTGGAAGTCGGACATCGGGACGTAAAGAAAAACATGTTTTTTTTACAATTAAATGTAACCAAAAATAGATAAGCGCTTATCTATTTTTGATCATGTAACTTAGAGTCGGCGGATCAGAGACAGAGAAAAAAAATCATGTTTCGGGTTTCAGGAGGTCGGCGGATCCGAGCACCAACTAAAAAAAGTTTCGCCTAAGGAGACTTTGCAAAGTTTTAGCCGAAACGTTTTGCTGATGTTTCGGGTAGTCTGTAGTTTCCGGAAAGCTGGAATGCTGGAAAGTATGTTGGAAAGCTGGAAAGTGTCGGGAATTCCAAAGGTTCAGTATAAAATCTGGAATATCCCGATGGAACGTTCTTGGTGGTGTTTGACGTAGCTGAAAACGCAGCATTGAAGTTTTATTGAAGGCCTACCCAACGATGATCATGTTAATGTGTGTGACCCAGACTGACAACCTGCAACACAGAATATGAAGGAGGTACACAGCATTTTTGGTTCGCCCCACTTATAGTACAGTAAGATGAAACCATCTGACCTCTGCAATTGAGATTATCTGTGTGTGACCTGCATATCACTTCAGTTCACCTATATAGGCCTCGTCAGTTCATTGAGTATCATTGTTTGGCAGCCGTGAAAAAGAGAGCATGGGTGTCATACGAGAACTGGTGGTTGTTTTGGAGTTGATGTTAGCATGATGTGTGTTGATGACTGATGCCAAATGCGAGGGTCCGAGGGTTCGAGTCCGGTAGAAAGCTACGTGTTCACCTTAGAAACCCGTTATTTATGCAAATACACATTCAGTGGAAGAAGGCCTACAGGCTTCATATCCTGTTTCCCTGTCTGATCTCACCTTGTTCAACTGGGTGTCTATAAAATGAGAACTGAGCAAATGGCACTTGGCCCAGAAAGGCACTCTTTCGGTTTTATCGTGTATCGGGCAGATGGGGGTTAGGATTTGGGGTTTGGTTGAAAGTGAGTGATCACCTGCTTTATATACAGCACAAAAAATGACAATAAAGTGATCAATTAATGGATTTAATAAACTTTCCATACTTTCCGGCACTTTCCATATTTCCAGGTTTCCAGCTTTCCAGCATTCCGGAAACTACAGACTACCGATGTTTCGAGGCCACATTGGTTGTGGCATTTTTAATACCTGCCAATCCTGCTTCCGTAGGTGTACGAGTCAAGGATAAGGAAGCAATATATTGTGTGCTGGTATACTACCTGCTTTCCACAGAAGCCAACTCAGATGAGTATACAATTTACAGCAACACAACCCCGGGAAAACCTTCCAGCGACAGCACTAATCTTTTTTTCTCTCGAGTAATTACACCTTGTGGTGGGATCGAGTTCGGGTCGAGCGGTTCGTACATGTACGTGAATATTCTAATAGCTTCCGTAAGTTTTCACCAAGTTATAGCTTCTATAACTTTTCACCAAGTTATAGCCTCTTATAACTTTTCACCAAGTTATATGAATCCATCAAAACACCAAAAAGATACCTCACACTATTAGATACAAAACTGATGACTTAGAGCGAAAAAAATGACAGCGGGGAAAATACCCTTTACATAGGAAGGGTCACATATATTGCTAAGAAAGAATGCAAGGTTATATGATATGAAATTTCAAAATGATATGCATATCATGGCAGAAGAGAAGCGGTAATAACTCACCCTTCCTAGATATTTATCCAAAATTCAACATTCTGTCATGTTCAGTTACAAAACGATGTTGAAAGCGCTGCTGTGGGCTTCCACCGCACACGATCGACCAACTGCGAGCTCGCATCAACGTACCAGCGCCAAGCGGAGGCAACGACGATGTGGCGAATGCCGTAACCAGAAGGTTAGAAACGAACTGAAGGCATGGAACGGTACGCTACTCGAAACCAAGGAATACCACAGTACATGTATACATGTACATGTATATATTGTAGTCCGTAAAAATGCGTAATCTCGGATCATTTCGTCGAAGAAGTGCACTTTCAGCCAACACTCATTTGCCGCCAACATAAGCAACTTGAATACTGATACCGTCGCCCAAAGCAGGTCAAGTACACAGAGTGAATGTGAAATGATGACCTTGCTTACTTTAAAAATTAAAGTAATTTTTAAAGATAGATAGTTTAATTGAGTTATTGTGAATAAATCACGTTTCGGCGCGGGAGGCAACGATAGAACGATAGAACTAGACATCCTGGGAAAGTCGGCCATGACAGGTCAGAAGGGGTAAACATTAACCTCGGCCTAGGGGACCTAATGCATTTGTACAGTTGGCCCCTGTGCTTACCGTCTGTACAATGCACTAGGCCCAAGGTTTGTTTACCCCTTTTGGCCTGTCATGGCCGACTTTCGCAGGATGTCTATTCACTGATGGCACCAATGATTAATCGGGCCTAGGCCGATCATGGAACATTTTTGCATAACAGAACTCGGGATTTTAAAAATTACCACCTGATGTCCCCTATGCCTGACCTGTGATTCAGATTGCTGGAACAGAGGAGCATAACGAAGGAGTAGGCCTAGAGGTAACAGGGCCTAGCGAACCAACAGGTTTCATAGTTGCAAAAAGAACTTGTTGGGAGAGATGAAAAGAGTCGTTGGTTATTGCTCGATTTGGCCGCGCTATAGGACATGGTGAACTACCACCCAAGAATGTTGCAGGCCTATGACGAGCTATCATTCTGAATTCTTCATAGGCCTACGAACATGATAGATAACACTTACGATATGAAGCTGTTGTTGATACAGGCCTAATGACCGGCTACCGCTGTGGCATGTGTGGATGGGGTCATTGGTCCTTCTATTTATGATGCATAGGCCTACATCTGTGCAGGTAATAGGCCTAAATGGCGAACAAAGAACAACTGCATAGGCATCATAACTATAGCAGTACGTCAATATTATCATGACTTTTATTCATTGTTGGTGTTTTTGTCCTTATGCAGGTCACGTTCCTATGACTGTTGTGAAATTACCAGCAAATTAGGCCTATCAGGTCCAGGTTGTTTATAGTGCCAAAAGAGAAGGCTAATCTGATTCCTGCGGTATTGACCTCTTTAGACTTCGTCGCCTGTCCTCCTCCGCCTGCAATGGGAAGAGTAACGATACCGGTGTAACGTTTTCTAGTGTTCCCCATGCCGCAGTGTTTCCAAAAGACTGCCAGAGAGACTACATGTATGATATTTTCATTACACTTCTGGTAGTTCGACTTGAAAGTGCCAGCCTGAAGAAGACCCCGGTTGGGGTCGAAAATTTGCTAAGATTCTGGAAATTGACTTCCTGTTTATCATCATATTTTAGGGGAACGTACAATAATCTATCACTCTTGTTTCACAATAGGCCTAGAGGTTTTATTAGGGACACTATAGCTTATTAGCGTATGTCTGTAGGCCTAAATAGGCTTATAGGCCTACCCCATGAACGTAAAAAAGGGAAATTACCAAGAAACGGGAACACTGTGGACTTGACACTGCACTGGGACGAAGCGATGACAAGGTCAAGTGTGTTCGATACAGTAAAGACTGGCTGTCCTGATATATTACCTTAAACCTTGCGTCAAAAGAGCATACTTGTCCAGCAAACCTTGCGTCAAAAGAGCATGCTTGTCCAGAATTTGAACCCCTTCACTCCATCTGCACACTTCACGACCGTCTGCCTTGCATGGGAGAGCACCCGATCATAGTCGGTTTTATTCGGGACAATAGCTTTATTAGCTGTATGTGTCTGAGAACTTACAGCTGGTTTATAGGTCAAACAACCGACGAGATAAATGCAGTCAATAAAAACTAGGACACCCTATAGATTTGTGATGGATGTAAATAAATGAATACCATGAAAAATTATAATACGATGAATACAATAATGTGGTAGCATACGTTCAGCGTAGAGTGGACTCGGACTTATCATTTACAGGATGTCTCGTGGTTTATAAGGCCGTCCTCACACCTTTACAGCTGTTTATATAAATCGTACTCAATTCTCATGCGGCCATAATAAAGGAGTTAGACGCCGAAGTTGTAAACACTCACTCACTGGTTCTCTATCCACGGACGCCTGCGGTGCTGCCACCTATTGTCGGTGATATCAATTGGTGATATGTACTGACGTGAATATCGTGAGTGAGTTGCATCGGACCGGGAACCAGTCTAACGATCACGGGTGCTGCCACCTGCACGAAGGAATAAAACTAGTTTGCCGACCATATTTGTAAACAAACCAGCTTGTTTACAACTTCGGCGTCTAACTCTTAATGGGTTTTCACAGACCCGTGTAACGTTTTTTAGTGAGACCCGTGTGCCAGTGTGACATTACAGTAGATTGACGGAATAAGCGGCGACTGACACACAGAGAAACAGCAAGTCCGTTTCCCAGTGTGTTCCGAACAATGGAAATCACACAGAAAAATGGCCACACTGAAAAACGTTACACCTGGTTACAATTACGTATTCTCCCTATAATTGTGTGAGTGACAACGGAAGAGGAATCCGCAGAATGCGGTTTAATTTACGTGTTGAGACTGAACGTACACGTGTGTGCCGTGACATTCCAAAAGTCAACACATTTCAAATGTCACATCCGACACAATACAAAAGTCACTAGTTACGTAAATGCTCATCAGATGGCTCCACTATTGCGAATCACATTCAACTTAGAAAATTTTGAAAGATCATTTTGCGACAAAAATCACGCTCCATGACGACAAAAAATTATAAACCACGCTGTTTTAATACTGAGCAATTGCTCCAACTGTAGAACCTTTGGTAAACAAGCAAATGCTTGTCAAGTATAAGCATTTGCTTTGAAGTCGAAGTAAAAGATTATGCATATGAAACCAAGTAACTGCTTTAACTTTTACTTTTGGTTTCAAGCAACTGCTTTTACTTTTTGCTTTTGCTAGAAGTAAATGCTTCATTTTTATGCATACGGCCCAGTGAGTAGTTTTCTTGGAATCGTGTGCCAGTTGAGTGTGGAAGAAGAAATAACTAACAAGCCTGGTGGCGACAGGGGTTCGCTATGTCGAATAAGCATGGTTGGGGAGAAGGGAGGAATGTGGAGGAAGTGGTAAACTCCACACAATCTCACGGGAAAAAGCTTGGCTGAACAAATGGGAACGCAGGGGTGCCTGCCCACCCCTACGAAAAATCGACGTGACCACGCAGTACCCAGCGCTCATAGCGGACAAATCGTGGAACTACACTTTGTATACAAGCTCGCGTGCAAATATTGCCGCATTTCCCACAATCCCACCGTACCGCGCTAAAATCGTGTCCAATCGTCCGCATTACATAAAATATCTCCCAATAACTATTGACAACATTGTCCACGCACGTCTTTACAATTTTTAGTATAGTTTACAAACGTTTTAAACACCATTTTATGTACCGCAAGCAGCCAATGCGTCATTTCCCAGACTCCCCTCTGACCCCGAAATTTGTACCTTTGCTGACGTTTGTTCGTACCGCCCAACTAATCAGGTCGAAAGCTATTGGTACACTATCACCAGACGCAATATGACGTTAAAATACCGCAAAATAAGGCCGTAAACGTGAAGGAAAGCTTGATTCTAATGAAATGGTCCATGGACCATGTGTTCACCCGTTTGAACATAATAGTGTAACTAGAAATGTTAAATTCGCTCAACAGCGAATTTGATGACCTCCACATCCAGATATGCCAGAGCTAACATGTTTCTCCATCCTTGGGACTGACGTCCCGGGAATGTGAAAATTGGAGAGAAAGAAAGAAAGAAATCCTGCGAAACCAATATGTCCTCCCCACCGTGAGGTGTGGAGGCCATAATGACAGAGAGAGGTGTATGCCAGTTATGAGCAATCTGGGTCAAGTCATTCCCAAGTTGTAGGACTTCAATGATTTTGGGGTTATGCCACCTGGGGGCCATATTGGATGTCCGATCGGGCCAAAACTTCACATGCACATAAAGGTCATCTAGAGGGAGCCACATAGCACATTTGAGCACTCTGGGTCAAGTCGTTCCTGAGTTATAGCACATTTGATGATTTTCGGGTTACGCCACCTGGCGGCCATATTGGAAGTTTAATCAGGCCGAAATTTGACGTGCTTCTAAAGGTCATCAAGAGGGAGGTAAATATCAAGATTGAGCACTCTGGGTCAAGCCGTTCCTGAGTTTTAGCACTTGGATGATTTTCAGGTTACGCCACCTGGCGGCCATATTGGATGTCCGATCGGGCCGAAACTCAGTATTTTTGAAGGTACCCCTCTAATACACGTTTATGCAAGATATGAAGACTCTCGGTGAAATAATGACAAACTGTGGCAGGTTCGTTACTTTTGTCGAACTTTGACCTCTGTGACCTTGAAAAGTAGGTCAAATCAAAAATCCGTTACATATGTTATGTATCCTAATAAGATACACCTATGATAAAAATTTGGAGATGATCCAGTCATTAGTTCAGGAGTTATTGCACTTTTTGTGCTTTTGGTTTTGGCCACCTGGAGGCCAACCCAAGAATCGAATCGGACCGAAACTTGGTGTCATAGGTCATCTGACCTAGGGGTATATATGTACCAAGTTTTAGATCAATAGCTCCAGCGGTTACGAAACGTGCCCTGCTAACGGACGACGACGGACGACGGACGCTGCATCACGACAAAAGCTCACGGGTGAGCTAAAAATAGCTTGAAAAGTCGTGTGAAAATAGGGGTCCATATGGCCGCAGCTAGCGCTCGAAGCGGCTCCATAGCGAACCAAAAATTTCCTATCTACCCAGCAGTGACATCCGCATGACTACCACAGATTTATGGAGTCGCTTCGAGTCGACCGGCTATTACGCCTAAGGGCTGATTCATACTCGCTTGCGGACCGTCAAGCGCATGAAACTGATCGCAGGTTTCCACGACGTGAATGCGCACACGCAGTGAAATTGATCATAGTCGGCGCAAAATCCGGACGGAGTATGAATCAGCCTTAAGGCTGCTTTTCCACGAGACGTTTGCGGACGCGGTTTCGGTCGCGGGAGTGGGTGCGGGTGAAATAGCTAATGGGAAATACGTTGGATCGATTTTTTCCACCCGCGCCCGCCTCCTATTCCGCGCCCGCAAACGCCTCGTGGAAAAGCAGCTTAAGGGTTCACAAACATACAATCAATTCATACTACCGGTACCTCTAAGCATTCGCAGAATTGTCTTATGGTTACTTTAATCCGACACTCATGGAAGAACACTGACCGGCAATCAACATGACCACTGAGGGATTCCGATGACGTCACCAAGAGGATTTTCCGTGTAAAAAGTGACCAGTAACCAGTGACCAGTTTTAGTGACCAGTGTTGTCGCGTAACTTGATAGTTCTGTTGGAATATCTCCGTTTCTCCTCCAGTTAGGCCTAATTTCATTTGAAGATCGGTTATACTCCATTAACAAGCCTTTCGGCGACATGGTTCACTAGAGGTTGATGAACGGCTGTGGGAAAGTCAGTGTGTGTTCAATGAGTGTGGTGAATAGTCAGGAAAGATCGTCTGTCTCGCAGCACATCATCTGCACGGACTCATTCGCGTGACGTCATCCTATCATGACTGTGACGTCCACCCCCTCTGTGCTCACCACGGGTATCGTGCTAGTGGAGGTATAAAATGATTGAACACACACTGACTTTCCCACAGCCGTTCATCAACCTCTAGTTGTATATTGTTATATTTACATATCAAGGGAATGAAATATCTTCTTCAGAAATTAGAGCGGAAACGGCCAAAAATAGCCTCTTCCAAGCTCTCAAATTGCTAATATCTAAAAAAATAGGCCACAATATTTGCCAAATACAACGCAGACACGGGTTTATTATACAAAAATCATACCCTACAAATTCCAGCTCAAAAGGTTATACCACAGCTGAGAAAATCCGCGAACATTAACCGTGACAGAAAATCAAGGATGAAAATAATGGTCACTCTAGTGAACCAATTAATTCCAGGTAGTTTTTTTATGTTGCTAAGTAAACAAGAGCAGGACATCGGAGCGATGTCTATGGTTTCCGATGATAAGTTTACTACTCTAGAGCTAGTTATCTGTGACCTTGACCTCTGACCTTGAGAAGTATTGCGTAACTGGAACAAACAAATAGGGGATGGTTAATACAGGCTTCTAATTAGTTTTCCCCTGAAATTCTGAGTAGATCTGCACTTTAGAACTGTTTGACCTTGACCTTGACCACTGACCTTCGAGGTCATTGTGTAATCTGAAAGCTCATCCTTGATAACCTAGGTGTAGATGAAGATTTTAGGCTTCCACCATCACCAGGTTCTGTCTCATGTTATTTGTGTTGGTTGGCTGTGACCTTGACCTCTGACCTTGAGAGGTATTGCATAACTGGGACAGGATCCCTGATTAAACCTATCGGGGATGGTAAATTCAGGCTTCTAATTCGTTTTTTCCTGAAATTCCGAGGAGATTTGCGCTTAAGAACTGTTTGACCTTGACCTTGACCTCTGACC
>NMRB01000301.1:341804-356025 GCA_002633025.1 Notospermus geniculatus | reverse complement strand
CCACGTCCGTTGAGCTTATCTGCTTAAAATGCCTCCCTAGCGGAAAAAAGCTAGCTACGGCCCTGCTCTCGCTCTGTATGTAGGTGCCCCTATTGATGGTGTGCCCCGTCAATGGAAAAGTGGCCGCGCCGGCCCTGACGTCAGCAGTCAAATTACAGGTGTGAAGGGAAAGAACGTCCTAGGAAAAACTCTCCGGGGAACAAAAGATCCTATTGTTACATTCTAATCTCTGACAATTGGTTTCTTAACCCATGCCGCTTATTCCGTCATTCGAACAATAGAAGTGGACACCTTTTACAGGGGGACACTTTTTACTGCTACACCGGTAAGAGATCGCATACCGTGGTACTCTCGGAATGGATTCCTTTTTGACAGATTTCTGTAACACTGAAACGATAGACCCTCTACCTCGCTAGTAGGCCCCTACTACAACGTTCAAGATTAGACCAAGTGTACCACATAACAGATTTAGCAGAAGCAAAAATTAAGAGGATAGCCGTTCGGTGACCAGGAATTGACAAGAAGAACAAATTGTCTTAAAAATTCCGACAAAAACATGACATCAAGCTTGTAAAGTTAAAAGCGCAAAAATGTTCTGACAACCATTGAAACAGCACGTGAAAAATCATAATTTGACAAGTTGACGGATAAGCATAGTAATTTATAATGATAAGACAACAAGAGTGGTCATTTCTCAACAATATGTAAAGAAATAATTAAACATTTACAATTATTCTCTCCTTTAGATTCACATGTATACAATAGGGAGTATTCGCAAAGCACGTCTATCCTTTTGTTCAGTGCTCTCTTCGTGGCACCGAACAATGGGTTTGGCGTTGGCGTTTCGGAGACTTTGCGAAAACTCCCTATTTACCGCCTTCAGCGCGAACGGCGACACGTGAAATGTACTAAGCATGGCACATTCTTAATAACAACATCCTCCACTCCCAGCCGTGAGTGAATGACCTTGACCTTATTTCCCGTAAAGTAACCTTGACCTTCGTCACCGAATATAACTAAGTTATTCGGCACCCAGTGCTTCAACGAAGATCAACCCAGAGGAGATCGCCTCTGGGATAGGCAGTACGGTATTATTAACAGCATCCACGTAAAGTCCGTTGGCAAAATCCAGGATGCCTAATTTTGTTGCCTCGGGAACGGAGAGCTGTTGATCTGGATCTCGTGGGTCCACAACTGTTGATATGACGATTTTCTGAGTCGATGATGAAGTGGATGACGAGCCTTTCTCGTCTGCTGTTGTGGTTGTTGTGATGTCCTCCTCGACCAATTCATCGATCAGTTGAGCCTTTATTTCGTAAACTCTGTAACAAGAAAATGTTGGTCAACCTCGACCCCACGGGCATTGGCTGCGCCATATGTACACCAATATGCGCGAGCGTAGTCAGAGGGCATAGCGATGTCACAACCCTTGGTGATCAAGACGAGGTTAGTGGAAATGATAGATGCTTTGACAGCAGTAGTGGGTTCAGAAACTCCTGTCACCGACATCTGACGTTGATGAAAATGGTAAATGCTTTGACAACAAAAGTGGGTTCAGAAAATATTGTCGGTGACATCAAACGTTGATCTAAAGGTAAATGCTTTGACAGCAGCAGTGGGCTCAGAAAATAATTTCACCGACATCTGACGTGGATCTAATGGTTAATGTTTTGGCAAATTAAGCAGTGGGTTCAGAAAATATTGTCGGTGACATCAGACGTTGATCTAATGGTAAATGTTTTGACAACAGAAGTGGATTTAGAAAATATTGTCAGTGACATCATCAGACGTTGATCTAATGGTAAATTCCTTGGCGTCAGCAGTGGGTTCAGAAAATACTGTACCGTTGGTCTAAATGGTAAATGCTGAAGAGAAGCAGCGAATGCAGAAAAGCGTGTCAGCGACATGACATCGAACGTTGATGTAAATGGTAAATGCTTTGAGAGCAGCGGCATCGCTTCCAGAAAATGCTGCCAGCGACATCTGACTTTGGACAACAAGACTAAAAGAGCTGCTGGCGTTGTCGTCTCCGATACGACGGGTTGGCATCAAAAAGGCAGTATATGGTACATGTATATCATCATTCTGTTCGAATAGGGAACACCGATCACGCAGACCACGCGAGAATATACGCGTGGTTTTGAACTGATAGTACACCAATGCCACCTATTATTCATGACGATTCAAGGTGTGATTGGCCGTGCTTGGTGAACCGCATCTCTCGAACAATGGGCCTAGGTCAACGCTAGGTGTCTCGTCTGCTCTATCAGTAGTCATCACGTGACCAATTGGCGCTCCCCATTTTGGAACTGCTATGACAAGGCGGAGGCCGGGGTACGTTACCTGTGTGTCATTTTATTTGATTTGTGCTTGATGCCTTTCGAGATGCCAGGATCTTGTGGTGTTTCACCATTGACGTGTTCCTGCAAACACAGAAATTTAGAAAATCGGCAGGGCCTCAAGAGCTGCACTCAACTTTCTTTACACCATTGCATATCACAAAGGAGTAGCCACGCAATGGCCCCGGGGCAATGGCGTCATCTACGCAAACGATGTGGGTGTTGTTCTTGCCCATGATATTTTGCATCTGCAATCTAAGCTGTTGTTTTGCTGCTTTTTGCTGGTGTGGTGATAACTGATTTGTCTGGGTGCCAGTAATTAACACTTAATTGAAAAAGTGAATTGACGGTGGGAATTTATCATGAAAGACTAGCATTTTGTAATAACCGAAGCTTGAAAAATTTTTCCTAGTCCCTTTAATGGTAAAATACTCCGAGTTTATACCTGGCCTATTTCTCGTAATGATGTTCTGAGTCGTGGATGTCCTGCCTTGTCCAACGATTCGACCGCGATACTCAGATAGTCCTGGAGATCATCTTCTAACCTGTCAGGGAAGTACGAAGGGGAAGTGGATGAAAAAATGCATGAAATCCTATTATAGTACACTGAACTATTGGGCAGAATGGTGAATTTACAAAGCTGACGTCATCAATCATGTTACTTAATGACCTATACACAGAAGCTTCGTGCTGTTGAAAAAAGTCATGTCTTTCACCCAAACAAATCCACGACTAAATAAAAAAAATTAACATTGGCTGGTGTTCATAAAAGTTAGCAAAATTCTTTTACTTGAAGATTTGCACAGTAGTGTCCAATGTAAATGTAGTACAAAATTTAAAGTAAAAGCATTTGCTAGCTTTTATAAATACCAGCCATTGACTAAGGCCATATAACGTAGGGAAAGATTAAAAGATTGAACGTACCGGTTGAGCTTGTTCCTAGTTGTCGGGTCTGGTGGTGGAATGAATATAAACACAGACGGTACTCGGGCCCGGACCCCGTCATTTCGCTCCACCACCCAGTTTATCTGAAGAAGAACCTTAATCTTACTCAGTAATATTTCGGCTTGATACGTTTTTAAAGTAATTGGAATAGTAGGATGCTTCCTCAACTTGAAACGTATATGTACACAGAGCCTGTTCTACATGTGTATTCTGTTGCCATTATGGAGTAAAAAATGTATCATTGCTGATAAATGGCACGCTCAGAAAATGGCCAATGTATAGTCTTGTTCTTATTGGTTCACAAGGTGACCCTTATTTTCAACATTGTCTGGCGTGCCTGGTCTGTCTGCCAATATTTGCAGCTTTGTTTTCAGCTGTTGAAAGAGTAATCACAGGAATTTGTTAACAACTCCGCCCGATCACGTCCTGCACACTGTGCATGGACATGTAGGCTACACGGTCGTCCATGCATCTCAACATAAGGACTACCACACAGATTCAATTATGGAGTCGCTTCGGTTCGACCGAAAAATCATTAGCATAAAAACTGTAAAATATTTACTAGTAATGACATCAATAGACATCTAACGGTGTCTTATCGTTACTTTAATCCGACACTCAGGGAACAACACTGACCGGCAATCATGACCAATGAGGGATTCCGATGACGTCACCAAGAGGATTTTCCGTGTAGTGTCGCGTAACATAATAATATTTCTGTAGGAATATATCCGTTTCTCCTCCAGTTAGGCCTAATTTCATTTGAAGATCGGTTATACTACATTTATAACTAATTATGGTTTCCGATCTCAAGATCGGAAACCATATTGTGTTTGGTCATGGTGTCTGTCTGTCTGTCTGTCTGTCTGTCTGTCTGTCTGTCTGTCTGTCTGTCTGTCTGTCTGTCTGTGTATCTGTCTGTTCAGTCTGTCACGCCTGTAACTTTGTTCCTGTAAGAGCTACAGACCTGCAAATGTGACCTACCCCCATGTTTCATGACCTGAGCTACAAGATGGAATGAAAATTTCAGGTCTCCGATACCTGGTTCATGGTGAAATCGATATATCAAAAGTTGAGATTTTGTCTGTCACACTTTTGTTTCTTGAATAACTTGTCTCCGAGGCAAGGTACAGCACTAGTAACACGTTCCTTCCCTATGTTTATGGCCCTTGCCAAGATACTGGCATCAACAAATTTATTCTCCAGGGTCTGCATCATAATGATACTGATATATCAAATTTGATATTTTGACATATCGGGAGATGTGCCACAGTAAGTGACTTGAAACTGGGATCACAACATCACAGCTCATCCACGGATGTTATTGCAACTGAAATTTTCAGTTTGCACCTGCTCGGTTGTATGATATTTCCTGATATCATGGCGAGATTTGATATTCAAATTTGATAACATGACATAAGTCAGAATCTGGTGATGGTAGAAGCCTAAAACCTTCACCTACACCTAGGTTATCAAGGATGAGCTTTCAATTTACGTAATGACCTTGAAGGTCAGAGGTCAAGGTCAAGGTCAAACTGTTCTAAAGTGCAAATCTGCTCAGAATTTCAGGAGAAAACTAATTAGAAGCCTGAATTAACCATCTCCTATCAGTTAATCAAGGATGCCTGTTCCAGTTACGCAATACTTCTCAAGGTCAGAGGTCAAGGTCACAGCCAACTGTCACAGATAACATGATATACATGTATCTCAGAACCTGGTTATGGTGGAAGCCTAAAACCTTCACCTACACCATGGTTATCAAGGATGACCTTTCGAATTACGCAATGACCTTTAAGGTCAGAGGCCAAGGTCACAATCAAACAGTTCTAAAATGCAAATCTAATCAGAATTTCAGGGGAAAACTAATTAGAAGCCAGCATTAACCATCCCCTGTAGGTTCAATCAGATCCCTTCCAGTTACGCAATAGGCCTACTTCTCAAGGTCACAGGTCAAGGTCACAGTTACTTAGCTCTACAGTAGTAAACTTCTCATCGGAAACCATTGACATCGCTCCGATGTCCTTTTCTTGTTCCATGTAGTTTTTGATTGCTAAGTACACTACGTTTGCAACACTACAAATGTCTGTAGCACTAGGGAAAGTAAAAAGACGAGCCATTGCAAGTGCTACCTTCCTTCATCAGTTGTAATGATCTCCATATAAATCATCCCCCCAACATTGCCCGCCTTTGCGTCCCTACCTCCTGTACCATGTCCCGGCATTGGACGAGTTTGGCAACTTTTCCCAGTCGTTTGTGGAGTAGCGCGGCGGCCGGAGCGACACAACGACTGGGTCCCGAGTCTATGGCACACCCGATGCCAAAGAGTCGGCAACAATCAAATTGTCATTTCCAGAAAGTAAGACTGTGTTCTGGCACCTGTCAGTTTTTTGCATTTTTAAAATCGATTGCTCTCTCAACATCGATACCTGCAAATATTGCAACACTGCACCAGACATGTCAGACAGTGTTGAAAATAAGGGTCACCTTATGAATAAACAAGCCAAGTACATTTTGGCGCAAGACGACTTGACGTTATCCGTATTCTTGAATATCGCAGGCTCGCCTGGTTTTCAATCCGTTCTGTTGATAATGAACCACCGTAGGTACGTGCATGCGCACTGACTACATAGCAACAAGAATTTCATTAGCAGCAGAAAATAAAAAAAACACGCTATAGCTGCATGACAGACCGGTACATCGATCAACACACGGCAAGTTGGTCGGAATCGGCGAATCGTAAAGTTGGGTTTGTCAGTGCTCGACGGACATATTTTCTGTGGACAGCCCAGTGTGAAGGAGACACTTTCAACCTTGCCCAACTCCCATTGAATCATCAGTTCAGCCAACTGATTATTTGACATGGCGTCATCGACTCTCGCTGACCAGCAGCAGATATGCCTGATGTGCTTGGAACCCCCGGCTGTCCGGAAGGTAGGTTGGCCTATCGAAATGTTCGCGATCAATACCAGCCTTGGCTGTTATGAGGCCGTATTTTAGAACGTTCCTTAATATTAAGGTCCACCTTTAATATATTGTTCTCGATCGTTTTACAATAGACTTAAGGTCGACCTTAACGTTAAGGCGGGGGGCTACCTATAGCTGAGCTCATTCCCTAGTGGCAATCCACGGAACTGGCCTTTGTGCGACCAGTCATTCACATTCAGATTAAATCCGATCACCCTGGCATACTGTTTTCGAAAACCAATCTTCAGTGTACGTGCCGACCCTAATTCTTTTGTGTCCACTGCGGGTATTGTTTAGCTCTGTCACTGGTGCTTTGGTCACAAATGGCCGAACAGAGTTTACTCAGAGAGCGCGAATAGTGCAAATCTACATAACAAAGAAGTAACTTGCCAGCGGTATGGAAATTTTCAAATTTCCCAAACAAGTTTTCTCTTTTTTGGACACATATATTTGAAAAATTTCTTTTGGATGTTATTGCCATATGTGCATTCTAGGGCAACACGATCGCCTTTTTTGATAGTTGGTCGGGAATATGAAATATTTCGAAAACTGTAAATCGAGCCTTTTTTTGGCATTAAATAGTTTATACCAATTAAATGGAAAGTACTTTCGTAAAAAACGGATCGTTAGGCCCTGCAGGCATCATGCCTGTATGTTACAGACTATGTGGGAAACTGATGTGTCGCATCCCAAGTCTGCAAAATTGTTTGCGAACTCAAATTTTGACAACTTGTTATAACTTAATTAACTCCATCGTAATTGGTCAAAATGAACAATTCTTTCACAGAACGGGAGCATAAAGGTTGTAGCTGAAACATTTTGTTGACATCAATTAGTTACTTTTTGTCATGAATATGTTAGGACGCTTGTTTTCAAAGAGCGTCAATAAAGTCGGCATAGGTAGACCCCCGCCTTAAGGAACGTTCTAAAATACGACCCATAGCCTACACCAGGAGGAAATAATTATTTCCTCCTGCCTACACAGATCTACATGTAATGTACACTGGTGGCGTGCAGTAGGCTGAAAGGGTGAATAGTCTTCCTGGGTGTAGGCATACCCAGGATAATGTCGTACCGCGACAGAAATCGGTACGGTACCCTGGGTGTATAGGCCTATGCGTCAAACGCCACTCACGATTTCAGCCAGCTTTTTTGTTGAAATCATTCACGTCACATAGATCTAATCGTCTTCATGTTGCTGTGACCTGTGATTTCTATTTTGCAGGTGGGCACATGTCAACATGCCTATTGCAAAAGTTGCATTATGTCGCACATTGAGGAACAATTACAAGTGTTGGGCCAAGAAGAAGGAGGCCTATTTGCTTGCCCTGCCTGCAGGCCCCAACCCCTGTCTGACAAAACCGTGGACCAGACAAATACGGTTCCTGATGATGCTTCTGATGATGACAGCACACCTGCTGGCGATGGTGGTGACGGAGCTGAAAAAACAAAATCTATGAAACCAGGTCGCGACAGGGCTGCTTTGCAAGAAGCGAACTGCAGGCTGTGTCGTTACAAGGGGATTGAAGTACCGGCAAGAGCTGAAAACATCTGTAAAGAGTGCCATGAACTTCCGATGTGTAAGAGCTGCACGAACAGTCATCGAGCACAGAAAGCCACCGAAGGGCATGTTGTCGTACCTCTTGATTTATATAAGGGGGATGAGCGCTGTGATTTGCACGATGACCTGACTACCGGACGCTGCATAGACTGCTCCCTCCTCGCCGTGTGCCCCGTGTGTGTCTCCCTTGACCACGCTGACCACAATGTCCAAACGATGAGCGACTACATTCAGGCTGGAATTCAGAAAGTTGAAGCTGCAATGGAATGGGAAGTGAGCCGACTACAGAAGTTACAGGCCGACAGGGAGGAATTTGAGAAGATGACGGCCACTGCTGAAGGCATGGAGAGTGTGTTGCTCAAGAATATTGAGGCGCATACCGAAATGTGCATTGCACAAATGCTGAAAAACAAGGAAGATTTGAAGAAAGTGGTACTCGAAGAGTTCCAGCTGACCAGAACGCTGAAGAAGCAATTGGGCGCAATGCCAGAGCTTATTAAAGCATCGGAGAAGCTTATTGCTCGAGCGAACTTACTTCTCAACAAACCAGTTGAGCTTCATCCCTCATTCGCAGAAATGTTGTCGGTTTTGGAGAGCGAATTCTCCAAACTGAATGCAGGACATCCAGATTACGAAGAGGCAAAGAAGGCTTACCTCAAGGACTACGCTGACCTTCGCCAGAGAGACACCAGGTTTTTCCCAGGAAAACCGATTCTTAATATCGGTGGCTTCAAGGACACAGGGCCGAAATGCTCTGCTGGTCCGGTGAATGTGTTTGCGAGGTTTCAGAAAAGAAGTGTTAAAAGTTCCCAAACGCGTCCAAAGTAAGGGAATGTCGCCGGAGGAAGATATGTCAATGCGGGACTTGTGGATGCAAGTATAAGCGTACCAAACTTGAAACTAACGGCTGTTGTCAGGGCTGCGGAAGATAGATAGTACACTTGTAGCTCTCTATTGTTACTTTCCCTATGCTGCCAACCTCGCACCCAGAATCTTCACCACCGCTCCCCTCCTCGCACTTGGTTCCGAGGGAGGGGTACGACCGTAAATGGCCTGAGATTCTCATGATGTAGTGCTGTAGACATTTGTTGTGTTGCAAACGTAGTTTACTTAGCACCATCAAAATCTACGTGGAATTAATGGTGTATTAGTGTAATGCGAATTTCAGAACTTTTATCATTTCCAACAACCTCATCGAGATCACCAAGGGTTGTGACATCGCTATGCCCTCTGACTACGCTCGCGCATACTGGTGTACATAAGGCATAGCCAATGACGTGGGGTTCGAGGTTGACCAACATTTTCTTGTTACAGAGTTTACGAAATAAAGGCTCAACTGATCGATGAATTGGTCGAGGAGGACATCACAACAACCACAACAGCAGACGAGAAAGGATCGTCATCCACTTCATCATCGACTCAGAAAATTGTCATATCAACAGTTGTCGACCCACGAGATCCAGATCAACAGCTCTCCGTTCCCGAGGCAACAAAATTAGGCATCCTGGATTTTGCCAACGGACTTTACGTTGATGCTGTTAATAATACCGTACTGCCTATCCCAGAGGAAATCTCCTCTGGGTTGATCTTCGTTGAAGCACATGGTGCCGAATAACTTAGTTATATTTGAAGGTCAAGGTTAATTTACGGAAGATAAGGTCAAGGTCATTCACTCACGGCTGGGAGTGGAGGGTGTTGTTAATAAGAATGTGCCATGCTTAGTACATTTCACGTGTCGCCGTTCGCGCTGAAGGCAGTAAATAGGGAGTTTTCGCAAAGTCTCCGAAACGCCAACGCCAAACCCATTGTTCGGTGCCACGAAGAGAGCACTGAACAAAAGGATAGACGTTCGCGTTGGCGTTTCGGTGGCTTTGCGAATACTCCCTATTGTATACATGTGAATCTAAAGGAGAGAATAATTGTAAATGTTTAATTATTTCTTTACATATTGTTGAGAAATTACCACTCTTGTTGTCTTATCATTATAAATTACTATGCTTATCCGTCAACTTGTCAAATTATGATTTTTCACGTGCTGTTTGAATGGTTGTCAGAACATTTTTGCGCTTTTAACTTTGCAAGCTAATATGTCATGTGTTTGTCGGAATTTTTAAGACAATTTGTTCTTCTTGTAAAGTCCTGGTCACCGAACGGCTATCCTCTTAATTTTTGCTTCTGCTAAATCTGTTATGTGGTACACTTGGTCTAATCTTGAACGTTGTAGTAGGGGCCTACTAGCGAGGTAGAGGGCCTATCGTTTCAGTGTTTCACAGAAATTTGTCAAAAAGCAATCCATTCCGAGAGTAGCACGGTATGAGATCTCTTACCGGTGTATTTTGAGTGCCGACGTAGAGGGAGCCACCTATCGGCGGCAATACGAACCACAAAAAATCATTACAAAATATTGTAATACACCGCGTCCATTCGGCGACAACGCAGTTAGTCCCTGGGGTTGGAGAGTGGCGCCTGGCGATGATCTTTCGACGCTGGATGCCCTCAGTATCACATTTTTTGATTAAAATCGATCGTTTCTTATTTTCTCAATCGTCTTTTGGTGTGGCTGTCTGAGATTTATGTAATATATATGATTCAGAATAAAGCAATACTCAGCTTAAATTAGTTTCCTTGTTTTCTCAGATGTCGGTCTTTTGTCGTGCCTTTTCTTGTAGCTTGTTTTCATACCTTCGTGAGAAAACGACACGGTACGTTCACACGCGGTAGGCTAGGCGCACATTGACGGCAAATCTCAATGTGGTAGGGGTGTTTTTTAAGTCGACTGACCCGGCTGAATGACGAGTCCAGCAGCGTTGGGTCAGTCGACTTTAAAAACACCCCTGCCGCATTGAGGTTTGCCGTCAATGTGCGCCTGACTTTAGTAAATTAAACCGAATTCAGCGGATTACTCCTATCCCTTGCCACACACAACACGCCGATAGGGAGAATAGGTAATTGTCGATAGATGAGTTTTGCTAGCAGCCATCTTGCCAAAATTAGGTCATCACCATGGGAAGAACCAATCATCTGTCACAATGGAGATGTCGCTAATAAACAACAAATTCTAAAAATCATTGACCAATGTATTTTTGCTATAGGCTACTGTCCTTTCACTAATAGCAGAAAATAAACAACACGCTATACCGGCATTGAGGCATGACAGACCAATGCATCGATCAATACACGTCACGTAACGGCAAATAGCTCGGAATCGGCGAATCGTGAAGTTGAGTTTTTCAGGTGGTCGACGGCCATATTTTCTGTCGACAGCCCAGTGTGAAGGAGACAACATTACTCTCTGCTGATTGAATCAGCCGATTGATTATTTGACATGGCGTCATCCTCGACTCTCGCTGACCAGCAGCAGATATGCTTGATGTGCTTGGAATCCCCGGCTGTCCGAAAGGTAGGTAGGCCTATCCAAATGTTCGCGATCAAAACCAGCCCTGGCTATAATGCTGCAGTCAGATTTCCACCGATTCTGCCAAAAAAAAGGGAAAATGACGGGTTGCCGGTTGGTGGCCCGAGGTCATCTACGGGTGTCCTGAGCTCGGTAGCGCGCCGCTTAAGGGCCTGTCACACACAAATAGTTCGCAAAACGTCCTGCCCCGTCCTTAAAAAATCGTAAAACGGGCTAGAACGTGGAACCCTTGGCCAAATAATGCTTCGATATTCAAGAGCACCCTTCCCGTCCATGAAGTTCGTACAAAGACAGTAAAAAGTTGCCACTATACGTCCACTCCGTTCGCACACAGTTTGAGCCCGTTCGGCAACATTTTCAAGAACGTACTGAGAACTAGCCCAGTGTGATTGGGGTATGAGGTCGTCGGAAGAAAACAACGGGCCGATTTCACAAAGGGTGTTTAAGACTCAGACGCGTGTAACTTCACTAAATGCACGCACTTTCACCATGCATTTGACGAAGTTACACGCGTCTAAGTCTTAAACGCCCTTTGTGAAATCGGCCCAACTAATACCCCCATCACACTGAGCTAGTTCTCAGTACGTTTTTGAAAATGTTGCCGAACGGGCTCAAACTGTGTGCGAACGGAGTGGACGTAGTGGCAACTTTTTACAGTCTTTTTACGAACTTCATGGACGGGGAGGGTGCTCCAGACCATTGATGCATTATTGGGCCAAGGGTTACACGTTCTATGATTTTTTAGGACGGGGCATGACGTTTTGAGAACGACTTCAGTGTGACAGGCCCTTAAAGGGCCTGACACACTGAAGTAGTTCTCAAAACGTCCTGCACCGTCCCAACAAAATCGTAAAACGGGCTAGAACGTGTAACCCTTGGCAAGTCCAATTCCGTGTGCCAATGAACCTTGCTTTAGGAGTTGGTACCCTAGCTGGGTGTGTACGTCGAACGCCATTCACGATTCAGCCAGGCTTTTGGTCAGAAATCATTCATGTCACAGATCGACCAATCGTCTTCATGTTGCTGAGACCTGTGATTTCTATTTTGCAGGTGGGCACATGTCAACATGCCTATTGTAAGAGTTGCATTATGTCGCACATTGAGGAACAATTACAAGATATGGGTGAAGAAGAAGTAGGCCTATTTTTGTGCCCTGCCTGCAAGACCCAAGGCCTGTCCGACAAAACCGTGGACCAGAAAAATACGGTTCCAGATGATGCTCCTGGGGATGACAATACAGCTGCTGGCGATGGTGGTGATGGGGCTGGAAAGACAAAGTCTATGAGACCCAGTCGCGACAGGACTGCTTTGCAACAAGCGGCCTGCAGGCTGTGTCGTTACAAGGGGATTGAAGTACCGGCAAGAGCTGAGAACATCTGTATAGAGTGCCACGAACTTCCGATGTGTGAGAGCTGCACGGACAGTCATCGAACACAGAAAGCCACCGAAGGGCATGTTGTCGTACGTCTTGGTTTATTCTTGAAGAAGGTGGATGAGCGTTGCGACAAGCACGATGGCCTGATTGCCGGACGCTGTATCGACTGCGCCCTTGACGTCTGCCCCGTGTGTGTCTCCCTTGACCACACTGACCACGATGTCCAAACGACGAACGACTACATTCAGGCTGGAATTCAGAAAGTTAAAGCTGCGAAGGAATGGGAAGTGAGCCGACTACAGAAGTTACAGACGGACAGGGAGGAACTGGAGAAGATGATGGCTACTGCTGAAAGCTTGCAGAGTGCGGTGCTCAAGAATATTGAGGCGCATGCCGAAATGTGCATTGAACAAATTCTGGTAAACAAGGAAGATTTGAAGAAAGTGGTACTGGAAGAGTTCCAGCTGATTACAACGCTGAAGAAGCAATTGGACGCAATGCCAGAGCTTTTTAAAGCATCGGAGAAGCTTATTGCTCGAGCGAACTTACTTCTTAACAAACGGGTTGAACTTCATCCCTCATTTTTAGAAAAGTTGTCGGCTTTGGAGAGCGAATTCTCCAAACTGGGTGCAGGACATTCAGATTACGAAAAGGCAAAGACGGTTTACCTCAAGAACTACGGTGACCTTCGCCAGAGAAACATCAGGTTTTTCCCGAGACAACCGAATCTTAATATCGGTGGCTTCGAGAACACAGGGCCGAAATGCTCTGCTTCTGGTTACTGTGTTTGCGAGGTTTGCGGAAGGATGTTTCACAGTAAAAAAGTAGTGTTAAGATAACACTGAAAATGGGTGTTACTGTAACACCGATTATGAGTGTCCAATTCCACCCAACACCAATTTTGGGTGTTATGTATCTAACACTGTACAGTAGTGTTAAGTTAACACCCATATGCAAAAAATATTTTTTTCAACTCATGCTGAAAATGTGTTTTTCTCATAACACTGTCAAAAATAGGTTTTAAGGCTGGGGGCTACCTATGCCGACTTTATTGACGCTCTTTGAAAACAAGCGTCCTAACATATTCATGACAAAAAGTAACAAACTGATGTTAACGAAATGTTTTAGCTACAACCTTTAGGCTCCCGTTCTGTGAAAGAATTGTTCATTTTGACTAATTACGATGGAGTTAATTAAGTTATAACAGGTTGTCAAAATTTGAGTTCGCAAACAATTTTGCAGACTTGGGATGCGACACATCAGTTTCCCACATAGTCTGTAAGGTACAGGCCTGATGCCTGCAGGGCGTAACGATCCGTTTTTTACGAAAGTACTTTCCGTTTAATTGGTATAAACTAATTAATGCCAAAAAAGGGCTCTATTTACAGTTTTTGAAATATTTCATATTCCCGACCAACTATTCAAAAAAGGCGATCGTGTTGCCCTAGAATGCACATATGGCAATAACATCCAAAAGAAATTTTTCAAATATATGCGTCCACAAATGAGAAAACTTGTTTTGCAAATTTGAAAAATTCCATACCACTCGCCAGTTACTTCTTTGTTATGTAGATTTGCATAATTCGCGCCATTTGAGTAAACTCTGTTCGGCCACTTGTGAC
>NMRB01000301.1:274975-335680 GCA_002633025.1 Notospermus geniculatus | reverse complement strand
GAAGCAATTTTGTGCTATAACGGTACCACGTATAAATTTACAGAAAAGTGCCTGCAGCAGAGTCCCCAGCATTTCTGTGTTTTTACAGGAAGCAATTTTGTACTAAAATGGTACCACCTATAAATTTACAGAAAGTGCCTGCAGCGGAGTCCCCAGTACTTCTGTGTTTTTACAGGGATCTGATGAGGACAGTTACAGATTTCTGTATTTGTAACTTCACCTGTAAATATACAGAAAGTGCTGGGGACTCTGCTGCAGGCACTTTTCTGTAATTTTATCGACAAAATTTCTAACAGTGCACCAGTACATATGGCAAGCGTAGTCAGCGGGCATAGCGATGTCACAAGCCTTGGCGGTAAAGACGAGGTTAGTGGAAATGATAGATGCTTTGACAGCAGTAGTGGGTTCAGAAAATCCTGTCACCGACATCTGCCGTTTATGGAAATGATAAATGCTTTGACAACAGCAGTGGGCTCAGAAAATCCTGTCAACGACATCTGACGTTGATCTACATGTAAATGCTTTGACAGCAGCAGTGGGCTCAGAAAAAAACCTGTCACCGACATCTGACGTTGATGAAAAGGGTTAATGCTTTGACAGCAGCAGTGGGCTCAGAAAATCCTGTCACCGACATCTGACGTTGATCTAATGGTAAATGCTTTGACAACAGAAGTGGATTTAGAAAATATTGTCAGTGACATCATCAGACGTTGATCGCGGTAAATTTCTTGACGTCAGCAGTGGCTTCAGAAAATACTGTACCGTTGATCTAAATAGTAAATGCTGAAGAGAAGCAGCGAATGCAGAAAAGCGTGTCAGCGACATCGAACGTTGATGTAAATGGTAAATGCTTTGAGAGCTCCATCGCTTCCAGAAAATGCTTCCAGCGACATCTGACTTTGGACAGTAAGACTAAGAGAGCTGCTCGCAATAGGGAGGTTTCGCAAGCGCCCGGTTAGGCCCTACGACGACGTTTATCTATTGTTTGGGTGTAACCACACAATAGATATACGTCGTCGTAGGGCCTAACCGGGCGCTTCCGAAACCTCACTATTGTCGGCTCTGATACGACGACCATTTTGGACCAAAAAGGCTGTCTGCAATCATCAATCAGTTGGAAGTTTTGAATTTTAGAAGAGGTGATAGCCGGAGCACGTTACCTGTGTATCATTTTATTTGATTTGTGTTTGATGCCTTTCGAGATGCCAGGATCTTGTGGAGTTTCACCATTGACGTGTTCCTGCAAACACAGAAATTTAGAAAATCGGCAGGGCTTTTAAGAGCAGCAATCGAACTTTCTTTAACTTTTGCATTTTGTAAAACGGAGACCATGCAATGGCGTCATTTATTCAGAAGAATTCTTACATGGGCGTTGTTGTCCAGGCCATGATTTTGCATATGCCAAGATTGGTATGACAACTAGAGGGCTCTCTATCATGCTGTTTTGCTGCATTAATGGCATCTCGACATACCACATGTCTACGTTCACTTCGCCCTCCTAATGAGCGAGGGTAGGAGTGATTGGAACCCTGTCAGGGCAAGATGCATAATTGGAAAAATACTTCAAATTTCTACCTGGCCTATTTCTCGTAATGATGTTCTGAGTCGTGGATGTCCTGCCTTGTCCAAAGATTCGACCGCGATACTCAGATAGTCCTGGAGATCATCTTCTAACCTGTGAAGGAAATACATGTACGCTACCGAAGGGGCCTCGGAGGTGGATGAAAAAACGCATGAAATCCTATTATAGTACACTGAACTATTGGGCAGAATGGTGAATAATTGCCTGCTTCAGACCTGGAAAATTTATTTTAATGCACTGTACTTTTTGTTTGCTTAAAATAAATTCTCAATTAAACTAAATGGTGAACACGCAAAGCTGACGTCATCAATCATGTCACTTATGACCTATACACAGAAGCTTCGTGCTGTTGAACAAATATCTTTCACCCAACAAATCCACGACAGAAAATAACAAAATGGACATTGGCTGGTATTCATCAAAGTTAGCAAAATTTAAGATTTGCACAGTAGTATCCAGTAGTACAATATTTAAAGTAAAAGCATTTGCTAGCTTGATTGACTTAGGCCATATACATGTAACGTAGTGACAGACTCAAAGATTGAACGTACCGGTTGAGCTTGTTCCTAGTTGTAGGGTCTGGTGGCGGAATGAATATAAATACAGACGGTACTCGGGCCCGGACCCCGTCATTCCGCTCTACCACCCAATTTATCTGAAGAAGAACGTTATTCTTAAACTCAGTAATATTTCGGCTTGATACGTTTTTAATGTAGGCCTAATTAGCATTGTAGGGCGCTTCCCCAACTTGAAACGTACACATGGCCTGTTGTACATTTGTGCATGTGTATTCTTCTGCCATCATGGAGTACAAAAAATGTAGGGCCTACACATATTGCTGATAAACGGAATGCTTTTCCACGAGGCGTTTGCGGGCGCGGAATAGGAGGCGGGAGGGGGCGGAAAAAATCGATCCAACGTATTTCCCTTTAGCTCTTTCACCCGCACCCGCTCCCGCCACCGAAACCGCATCCGCAAACGTCTCGTGGAAAAGCAGCCTTATTGGTTCAAGGTGACCCTTATTTTGCAACACTGTCCGACAAGCCTGGTTTTTGCAGCTTTTTCTCAGCTGTTGAAGGAGTATAATCACAGGAATTTATTAAAAACTCAGCCCGATCACGTAACTGTACACTGTACATTCAATGTACATGTACGTGTAGACGGTCGTCCATGCATCCCAACCTCAAACAAGGACTACCACACAGATTTATGGAGTGATAAAAACTGCAAAATACATATATTTACATGTAATTACATCAATGGACACCAAAGGGTTCACAAACATACAATTCATCTACATTTACCACTAAGCATATTACATGTAGCAGAATTGTCTTGTCATAACTTTAATCCGACACTTCAGCATTACAGGGCACAACTTTGACAGATGCAATCAACAATAGTCATTCAATGAGGGATTCCGATGACATCATCAAGAGGATTTCCCGTGAGTGTTGTCGCGTAACATAATATTCTGTTGGAATAATATCCGTTTCTCCTAATCAGCTAATTTCATTTGAAGATCGGTAATACTCCATTAATTAATTCCAAGTACTTTTTGATGTTGCTAAATAAACTACGTTTGCAACACTACAAAAGTCTGCAGCACTAGGGGAAGTAATAAGACGAGCCAACTGTTATCTTCCTTCCGCAGGCCTGAAAACCTTTACCTGACAGCCTGTAGGCATGGTAGGCCTTAAAGGGTGTCCCCCCATAAGTCCGACATCCCATAAGTCCGACATTTTATGAGTCCGAAGTGTCATGAGACCGACAATGGAAAAATCATTTTAAAAATGTACACAATTCCGAAGCACCACAAGTCCGACATCCCACAAGTCCGGCGTTCAGAGAAAATAAGTATCACAAGTCCGACGTTCAGAGAAAGATATCATAAGTCCGAAGTACCATAAGTCCGACATCCTATAAGTCCGACAAGAAGGAGTTATCCTTGGGAATTAATCAATGTTCTCATCATCAGCAAACACCACCAATGACATCCTCAAACCTCGTTATAATAAAAGGCGGGAAAATGGTAATGCTGTGACCACCCTTCCACCGACTTCAAATCTTCCATACCTTTTGATGAAGCGAAAAAAAGCCAAGTTGTAGCTACCGTCCTGAAAAACCTACATGTATAAGTTTTGGTTCTTGACCACCCTGTAGACCAGCATGTTCAAATGGGGCTATCCAGGGAAAACTACACCTCCAGGTGGCTCTACTGTACTATAAGTCCAAGTGTCACTGTTTGCAACATGGCAGAGTATGGAAAGTGGACTGTTCAGAAACTTAAAAATGAGTTATCAAACAGAGGAGTGTCACTTACAGGCAGAAAAAGTGATCTAATCATTATCAACCTCAGAATCCTCCATCATTGACTTAATCATCGTATCAGACTTGATATTTTGTCCATCATTCTTTTATCTAATGGCACAAATCGGCTCCTATAACCAGTTAACACCTACAGCAATACATGTAGAAGCAAGTTCTACCCTTAGGTTTTTATGCCTTAGAAATCAAATGAGCTGATTAATTTTGATCTGAGATGTTGGGGTCATGGTGATATTGACGTTCGATATCACAAAATTTGATATTTTGAGATAACTTGCCACATTGTCAACTGATCAACATGAAACAAGTCTTAATTCATGCCTGCTTATCCAAGGACAGGACTGTCTGTGTTAAAATTCTCAGCCGCATGTGTCCGGGTGATTGAGATATCATGAGATTTTGATATTTTCAAACTTGATAATTTGTAATATATCTGCCCGTGGTTGAGGTAGAGACATGATATCACCCATACTTAGGTTATTGAGCATGCCCATTTCGATTATGCAATGACCTTGATGATCAGGTCAAGGTCAAACTTGATAATTTGAAATGTCTCTGTCTGTGGTAGCAGTAGAGGTTTGATAACACCCATATTTAGGTTATTTATGATGCCAATTTCGATTATGCAATGACCCTGATGATCATAGGTCAAGGTCAAGGTCAGAGGTCAAGGTGAAATTTCCCAAAGAACTGATAAACAATGAAACTCACTGAACAGAAAGTGGATAGTATAACCTATAGTACAGTAGAGACCCCTATTATCGAGAGGTTGAAGTATATTCTGGATAGCCCCATTCAGTAGGCTTAGTGGTGAACATCACTCCAAAGTAATTCCATAGTCAATCTTCCCACCAATTAACACGAAATATTTTCATCACACTTATGAGGATGTGGGTTTTTCACCATGGTGATTCCTTCTATCAAGAAAAGGTATGAAAGATTTCGTCAACAAATGAAATGGTCCATGGACCATGTGTTCACCTGGGTGACGTACAAGAAAAACAAATGACATGTTAAATCGAAATGTTCCAGGGTCATTCGATTATGGTCAAAATTTCAAGGACACAACATTCTGGCTTTAGAATTTATGACATATGTGTCAAAGTCCATTTTCGAAATGGCTGCCTGGTTACAACTATTTGCATTCCAATACGGCAAAAATTTGCTGTACACATACTGGGTACATGTACCTAGATAGATGATCACACCAAGTTAAAATAGGACCAAATAGCCACGAAACTTACCACCAAAATGGCAAAACGTTGATTTGGGGATCTTTTGAAAATCAACAAAAAGTCACTACATGTATTAGATAAAATGGCAAAATTCCAAGTTGTAGATATGCACGTTTAAATGTGCTATCAAATGCCGCAGACCGCATCATTTACCACCAGCCGTTTTTGGAAAAAAGATTTATCTGTGTCCATTCACTTTTTTTTAAGGCCCGTCCAAAAATCTTTCGGACTTTTTTTGGCACTTTGGACTTGTGGTTCTTCGGACTTCTGCCGGAATGTCGGACCTGTGGGATGTCGGAGTTGTGGTGCTTCAAGCTCAAGGAATGTCGGACTTGTGTTACGTTGGACTTTTGCGGGGGAATCCCTTAAAGTAAGTTGGTTACGATCATACTCGCATCCACAAGTGCCGCATTGACATCTCCGCCTCCCGCGACATTCCTCAACTCTGGATGAGTTTGGGAACTTAAACTTCTTTTCGCAAACCTCGCAAACATGGTCACCACCATCACAGCATTTCGGCCCTGTGTCCTTGAAGCCACCGATATTAAGATTCGGTTGTCTTGGGAAAAACGTGGTGCCTCTCTGGCGAAGGTCAGCATAGTCCTTGTGGTAAGCCTTCTTTGCCTTTTCGTAATCTGAATGTCCTGCATTCAGTTTGGAGAATTCGCTCTCCAAAGCCGACAACTTTTCTAAAAATGAGGGATGAAGCTCAACCCGTTTGTTGAGAAGTAAGTTCGCTCGAGCAATAAGTTTCTCCGATGCTTTAAAAAGCTCTGGCATTGCGTCCATTTGCTTCTTCAGCGTTGTAATCAACTTGAACTCTTCGAGTACCACTTTCTTCAAATCTTCCTTGTTTTTCAGCATTTGTGCAATGCACATTTCGGTATGCTCCTCAATATTCTTGAGCAACGCACTCTCCATGCCTTCAGCAGTAGCCATCATCTTCTCAAATTCTTCCCTGTCCGCCTGTAACTTCTGTAGTCGGCTCACTTCCCATTCCTTCGCAGCTTTAACTTTCTGAATTCCAGCTTGAATGTAGTCGTTCATCGTTTGGACATTGTGGTCAGTGTGATCAAGGGAGACACACACGGGGCACACATCGACGGAGCAGTCGATGCAGCGTCCGGCAATCAGCTCATCGTGCATATCGCAACGCTCATCTCTCTTCTTCAAGTATAAACCAAGAGGTACGACAACATGTCCTTCGGTGGCTTTCTGTGTTCGATGACTGTTCGTGCAGCTCTTACACATCGGAAGTTCATGACACTCTTTACAGATGCTTTCAGCTCTTGCCGGTACTTCAACCCCCTTGTGACGACACAACTTGCAGTTCGCTTCTTGCAAAGCAGCCCTGTCGCGACCGGGTCTCATAGTTTTTGTCTTTCCAGCCCCATCACCACCATCGCCAGCAGCTGTGTTGTCATCCTCAGAAGCATCATCTGGAACCGTGTTTTTCTGGTCCACGGTTTTGTCGGACAGGTCTTGGGTCCTGCAGGCAGGGCAAGCAAATAGGCCTACTTCTTCTTGACCCGTCACTTGAAATTGTTCCTCAAATTGCGACATAATGCAATTCTTGCAATAGGTATGTTGACATGTGCCCATCTGCAAAATAGAAATCACACGTCTCAGCATTGCAACATGAAGACGATTAGATATACATGTACTGTACATGTATGTGACATGAATGATTTCAACAAAACCCTGGCTCTGAAATCGTGAATGGCGTAGGCCTACACAGAAAGAAAAAACGATCTCATCTCGAGATAAAATGAATCTCCAACTCTTGTCCCTAAAATAAGTTTCTTTTGAAACTCGAATAGACATAACTGGGTCTCCACTTGAGATGACATTGTCTCCAACTGGTTAAAATGATTCTCAGCTGTTTCCACCAGATTGTCTGTTGTCTCGAATCAAATAAACAAGTGATGTCTCCATATATAAAAAAAAAACGTTTCACACCCAGTGGGTTTCGAACCCAGGATCCTCTGATGGCAAGTCGGACACCAGAACCACCACACCACCGAGCTCCTCATATGAGCAGATTTTGGTTCCCCTCGGTTTGTTTCCAATTTTCTCCAGCTGATGCCCTGTCCCATCGACTGGAAAACTGAGAAAACTCAAAATGAGTAGACTTTGTCTCCACTTGAGAATGAGACTCCAGTTGAAGTTATCTTCAGTCGATGCAAGAGAGCTCCAGCCTTAGAAAACTGGTACTCATTCTCTGTTCGAGTAGCAAAGGAAACTCATTTTAGGGACAAAATAGTAGGCTGGAGACTCATTTTATCTCGAGTTGAGATCGATTTTTTTTTCTGTGTACACACCCAGGGTACCGATTTCTGTCATACGGTACGACATTACCTTTACGTTGGAAGGCCTATACCCAGGAGGATATTACCTTCAATTATTTTAATCCCCCCTAATATTATTCTTTACTATGTTTAATATGTGACTTATATGTATACTACAGAAATCATGTTCAGTCTGTTTAAGCCACCTGACGAAGAAGCATGGGCTTCGAAATGCATTGTGCGAATGAGTTGTATATAGTGTACAATAATTTGTATATAGTGTAAAAAATGAAGTTGCTGTTTATTACGATATTTCTATGGCTATCGAACCATCTGGACTCCGAACCCAAGATGATAGCCTTAGTTTCAGGCTGTGATGGATGGTTTTCTGTCAAGGTTTTGACAGATGTAAGCACTTTTCCCTCAAGTTCACATTCCAAACTGTTTATGAACCATAAAATGCCTGCTGCTGATGGTGTTTCCTAGTGGAAATTGTCTCAAGAATGTGCCATTCATGAAAGTGCAAGGGTACAGGTTATAGTCACTTCCATTTTACATGTGAAGTTTGATCCAGCAACAGCGAAAGTATCACCTCCTGATCCAAGCATTGATATCCAAATGGACAGTCAGGAATCCTACAACTGAACCACAAGAATCAACAGAGAGTTGCATTCTAGGAAAAGGTATCCTTCTGACCATCTAAACCTTCTAAAAAATATTTAGCGAAGTTTTACCAAATACAAGGCTACTAGTATACAGAAATCATCACATCCTGACATGATGACAAACGTTACATAAGCTATAAGATTAATCACGGATTTGGCAGGTCAAGTGTAGATTAATTCTTTGCAACACAATATCAATTTGTTTTTTTATTCTTGAAGATTATTTTGAGCCATAAAAAAGGGGAAGGCCTATAATTTCAGAAAAGACATGTGGGATGACGGGATGCTAAAATTACTCCCCGGGGAGCAAATGTTTTCTCCTCGGGGAGGAAATAATTATCTCCTCGGAGTAAATAATTTTCTCCCCGGGGAGGAAATGTTTTCTCCGCGGGGAGAAAATGTTTTCTCCTCGGGAGGAAATGTTTCCTCCCCGAGGAGCAAATGTTTTCTCCTCGGGGAGGAAATTCGAAAAGAAAAATTAATTATATTCAAAAAAAAAAATAATCATGATACTTTCTAGCCACCGTACACTGAAGATTGGTTTTCGAAAACAGTATACCAGGGTGAGCGGATTTAATCTGAATGTGAATGATTCGTCGCACAAAGGCCAGTTCCGTGGATTGCCACTAGGGAATGAGCTCAGCTATAGGTAGACCACAGAGTAGTCTCTACATCTGACGATTTAAGAGACTACTGTCGCCCTCTAAATTCGGACGCTCATTGGTTGATTCTGATTGGACAAAATGCTACATGACGTACCGGTATTCCCCCAAAATGGCGGCGTTCAAAAAAGTGACGGTTCGGGAGGGAAAATCTGGCAGTGTGGCTGTTAATTTCCGTTTTTTGGATGTTTTGTTACATATATGTGAGTTTGCTCATGTTAAATTTCTAATACCCGCACAATTTGAGGCTTTGTTTGACTGTGAGAGTACGGATTGCGTCATTACTCTCTCCCGTCAGCCTGTCGCAGTGTCCGCGACCATGGCGACAGGATAGGCTATGGTAAAACGCTGTTATTTCAGCTTTTGCCATTGAGTACAACAACTATACCGGCGTATCATCATCAATAATGACATTATCTACTGCTAGGCCTACATCGCCAAACTTATTGCTGGTGTTCCAGCTATGATTCACATTTTTGAACTCCTGGGGGGAAAATTCGGCTGCTAGTAGGTACTGCGCATGCGCCAGTTTATCGTGGTAGGGAATCCAGCCACACTTCCGGTAATGGCGGACCCCGACACCAGTTCCTAACGTGCTGCACGGTGAACTGGATGCCGGTTTAAGCTATAGGTAGCCCCCCGCCTTAAACGTCCATTTTGGAAAAATAAAAGAAAGAAAAAAGAATGTGCCAGTGGTCGGGTTTGAACCCGGGACCCTCTGCACCGTAAGCCCTTCCTGATCCACTACACCATGATTCCACTTGACCAACCGTGGAGAGTTTTTGCTATAAGAATTCCAAACTTTTTATTTTATACTTAAGACCTGCTTCAAAACAGCGTGAATGGAAATGGCAAGCAAAGTTACAATGATTTCATAACTTTGTCTTGAAGAATTAGATATTGGCATGGAGAAATCAACAAATAGTTATCAGTGGTAGCTAACACTACTTTACAGTGTTAGACGTTTACCTTAACACCATTAATGGGTGTTCAAATGGTTAACACCGATGGCTAACACCAATTTTAAGTGTTACACATTCCCTAACACCATTTATGGGTGTTAAACATTGCTAACACCGACTCTTCAAGACTTAAAATTAGTGTTAAGACGGCTAACACTCTTTTTAACACCGATTTATAGTGTTATCAGACAGTTAACACTACTTTGGGGTGTATGGTTAACACTACTTTTTTTACTGTGAAGCTGCAAAATCAGCGGCTAGCGTACCGACAACAACAACGCCCATCTCGACGAATGAAATTGCCCGAAAGCAATCTACTGAGGAAATCTGGCACACTTTTGATTGGTGATTATTTCTGTGGATGATGTAATTTACCAGAGCCTCTCGCCCGTCCAGAAACTTTTCAACGTCACTAGCAGGATATTTTTAAATCCGTAAGTGCTGCTTATCGCACACAGTATCGAACTTAGGTACCAGGATACCGTCTTTGACCTCGAAGAAAGTTCCGGTAATCAGCTGATTTGACATCTTGCAACGAGCAGCCGACGGCCGTTCAAGACGCAGTTTCTGATTGGCTGAACTTATTCATATCCGTTGTACATGTAATTGTCGGTACGCTAGCCGCTGATTTTGCAGCTTGCTTTCCCAGTCGTTTGGGAAGTGTAGCGCGGCGGCCGGAGCGACACAACGACTGGGTCCCGAGTCTAGTGTGCCATTGAATTTGCATCTCCGATACTTCACATTTTAGACTTGCATCTTTGTATATACCGGATGTAGGACGGTTGTTTTTTAATAACCCAACATACATGTAGCTTGTCATGTATAAAAGGATAGTAGGAAGACTTCATTGGTCATTTTCAGAATTTGCTGTTCATCAGCGACATCTCGTCTACGAATATCATAAATTGAAATTCAAATATTCTGTTGAATCACACTAAATTCACCAATTCCTCATCGCCTCTCCACTCGATGAGTTTCGCCAGCAGCCATCTTGCCAAAGTTAGGTCATCACCATGGGAATTTTCTTCCATACTGACAGTGGTTCTCCCATCCCCAGTGGGGGAAATTCCCATGGTGATGACCTAATTTTGGCAAGATGGCTGCTTGCGAAACTCGTCTATTGACAATATCGTATTCTCCCTATAATACGTGTTGTGTGTGGCAAGGGAAGCGTAATCCACGGATTTCGGTTTAATTTAAGCCAGGCGCACATTGACGGCAAACCTCAATGCGGCAGGGGTGTTTTTAAAGTCAACTGCCCCAACGCTGCTGGACTCGTCATTCAGCCGGGTCAGTCGACTTTAAAAACACCCCTACTGCATTGAGATTTGCCGTCAATGTGCGCCTAGCCTACCGAGTGTGAACGTACCGTGTATGAAGGTATGAAAACAAGCTACAAGAACGAGCACGACAAAAGACCAACATCTGAGAAAACAAGGAACTAATTTAAGCTGAGTATTGCTTTATTCTGAATCATATATATTACATAAATCTCAGATAGCGACACCGAAAGACGATTGAGAAAATAAGAAACGATCGATTTTAGCCTCACAGTATTGAATTTTACGACATTTTCAAACTGTCAGGACTGTGCAGCTAGAGGTTTCATAGCCTCGTAATGGTCCCCAAAATACTTGCCGGATACGTACTTCAAAGAATCTGTCAAGCCCTAGTTTTCAGCACACACTGAAAAAACTGCAGGCAGAGCCCTAATGTATTCACATAGACCACAGTAAATTTTACACTACGCTAACGTCGGAGGACTTTCTGAATTCAATACAGTGAGGCTTTAATCAAAGTGTGATACTGATACTGAGGACATCCAGCGTCGAAAGATCATCGCCAGGCGCCACTCTCCAACCCCAGGGACTAACTACGTTGTCGGCGAATGGACGCGGTGTACTACAATATTTTGTAATGTTTTTTTTTGTAGTTCGTCTTGCTGCCGCTAGGTGGCTCCCTCTACGTCGGCAGTCAAAATACTCTCGGAATGGATTGCTTTTTGACAAATTTCTGTGAAGCACTGAAACGATAGGCCCTCTACCTCGCTAGTAGGCCCCTACTACAACGTTCAAGATTAGACCAAAGTGTACCACATAACAGATTTAGCAGAAGCAAAAATTAAGAGGATAGCCGTTCGGTGACCAGGAATTGACAAGAAGAACAAATTGTCTTAAAAATTCCGACAAAAACATGACATCAAGCTTGTAAAGTTAAAAGCGCAAAAATGTTCTTACAACTATTCAAACAGCACGTGAAAAATCATAATCTGACAAGTTGACGGATAAGCATAGTAATTTATAATGATAAGACAACAAGAGTGGTCATTTCTCAACAATATGTAAAGAAATAATAAAACATTTACAATTCTTCTCTCCTTTAGATTTATACAATATGGAGTTTTCGCAAAGCCCCGAAACGCCAACGCGAACGTCTATCATTTTGTTCAGTGCTCTCTTCGCGGCACCGAACAATGGGTTTGGCGTTGGCGTTTCGGGGGCTTTGCGAAAACTCCCTATTTACTGCCTTCAGCGCGAACGGCGACACATGAAATGTACTAAGCATCGCACATACTTAATAACAACCCCTCCATCCGAGCCGTGAGTGAATGACCTTGACCTTATTTCCCGTAAAGTGACCTTGACCTTCGTCAGCGAATATAACAAAGTTATTCGGCACCCAGTGCTTCAACGAAGATCAACCCAGAGGAGATCGCCTCTGGAATAGGCAGTACGGTATTATTAACGGCGTCCACGTAAAGTCCGTTGGCAAAATCCAGGATGCCTAATTTTGTTGCCTCGGGAACGGAGAGCTGTTGATCTGGATCTCGTGGGTCGACAACTGTTGATATGACAATTTTCTGAGTCGATGATGAAGTGGATGACGAGCCTTTCTCGTCTGCTGTTGTGGTTGTTGTGATGTCCTCCTCGACCAATTCATCGATCAGTTGAGCCTTTATTTCGTAAACTCTGCAACAAGAAAAGGCTCATCAACCTCGAAACCCACCGGCATTGGCTGCGCCATATGTACACCAATATGCGCGAGCGTAGTCAGAGGGCATAGCGATGTCACAACCCTTGGTGGTCAAGACGAGGTTAGTGGAAATGATAGATGCTTTGACAGCAGTAGTGGGTTCAGAAACTCCTGTCACCGACATCTGACGTTGATGAAAATGGTAAATGCTTTGACAGCAGCAGTGGGCTCAGAAAATCCTGTCACCGACTTCTGACGTTGATGAAAATGGTAAATGCCTTGACAACAAAAGTGGGTTCAGAAAATATTGTCGGTGACATCAAACGTTGATCTAAAAGGTAAATGCTTTGACAGCAGCAGTGGGCTCAGAAAATCCTGTCACCGACATCTGACGTTGATCTAATGGTAAATGTTTTTGACAACAGCAGTGGCTCAGAAAATAATTTTACCGACATATGACGTGGATCTAATGGTTAATGCTTTGGCAAATTAAGCAGTGGGTTCAGAAAACATTGTCGGCGACATCAGACGTTGATCTAATGGTAAATGTTTTGACAACAGAAATGGATTTAGAAAACATTGTCAGTGACATCATCATACGTTGATCGTGGTAAATTTCTTGACGTCAGCAGTGGCTTCAGAAAATACTGTACCGTTGATCTAAGTGGTAAATGCTGAAGAGAACAGCGAATGCAGAAAAGCGTGTCAGTGACATCGAACATTGATGTAAATGGTAAATGCTTTGAGAGCTGCATCACTTCCAGAAAATACTGTCAGCGACATCTGACTTTGGACAACAAGACTAAAAGAGCTCGTAGCGGCTCTGATACGACGTTTTTGGACCAAAAAGGCTGTATGCTCATGCTAACATCAGTATGTTGGAATTTTTGAATTTTTTAGACAAGCGATGGCCTGGGCATACCTGTGTGTCATTTTATTTGATTTGTGCTTGGCGCTTTTCGAGATGCCAGGATCTTGTGGTGTTTCACCATTGACGTGTTCCTGTAAACAAAGAGAATTTGACAATCGGCAGGGCCTCAAAGAGCACCAATCGTTAATAAATCCCTTACCACTGCATATCCTATAACAGTAGCCAGGCGATGGCGTAATCTATTACGCCAATCTTACGCCGATTACGTAATCTATTATTCTAGATATCCAACAAGATCGATGGAAGAATGCTTCCATCGATCTTGTTGGATATCTTGCATCTGCCAAGGTAGGCATGACTAGAGGGTGCTATAAACTTGTTGCAATAATGGCACCTCGACACACCACATGTCTGTGGTCACTTCGTCCTCCTAATGAGCGAGGGTAGGAGTGATTGGAACCCTTGTCAGGGCAAGATGCATAATTGGGAAAATCATTCAAGTCTCTACCTGGCCTATTTCTCGTAATGATGTTCTGAGTCGTGGATGTCCTGCCTTGTCCAACGATTCGACCGCGATACTCAGATAGTCCTGGAGATCATCTTCTAACCTGCGAAGGAAATACGCGAATGAAGGGAGGTGGACGAAAAAAATGCCACGGTACTAAATTATCGGGCAGGCATGGCAAATGGTGAATTCGAAAGCTGACGTTTAGAAGCTTCGTCTGTTGAAGAAAGTCATGTCGTTCAAACAAATTCACGACAGAAGTCACAGAATAGTGAGGTGTCGCATATCTGACGAATCACGAAGTACGAAATATTAAAGTGGACATCATTTCCTGGACGTTATGTATTTTAGGATATGGTTGGTACCACACATATCGCCTGCTGCAAGAGCACTTTTAGCATGTGACGTTAGACCGATAGAGTTACGGTGTATATTAAACTTTGAAATTTATCATTCGTTTCCACTTCGTAGATACGAAGTGGAAATTTAAAAAATCAAGATGCACCATAAAACTCTTTCGGTCTTACATGATATGCTAAACGACGCACTGGCAGCAGGGACATTTGTGGTACCAACCATCTCCAAAAATACTTTAGGTCCTGGAAATGAAGTTGAATTTCGTATTTCGTGTTTCGTCAGATTTGCGAAACTTCACTACTGAGGTCATACAACGAAGTTTAGATCGCATTTCCGTGAACGTACCGGTTGAGCTTGTTCCTAGTTGTAGGGTCTGGTGGTGGAATGAATATAAATACAGACGGTACTCGGGCCCGGACCCCGTCATTCCGCTCCACCACCCAGTTTATCTGAAGAAGAACGTTACTTACTCAGTAATACATGTATTTCGGCTTGATACGTTTTTAATGTACATATTGGCATTGTAGGGCGTTCCCCAACTTGAAACATGTACACGATGTGTATTATTGCCATCATGAAGAATAAAATAACATGTACACATTGCTGATAAACGGCACGTTCTGAAAATCATTTACATTGGCCATTTTCAGAAAATGGCCATAGTCTTGCACTTATTGGTTCACAAGGTGACCCTACTTTTCAACAATGTCTGGGCAGGCCTGATCTACCTGCCAATAAGTGCAGCTTTTTCTCAGCTGTTGAAGGAGTAATCACAGGAATTTGTTAACAACTCGGCCCGACCACGTAAAGTTACACGGTCGTCCACGCATCTCAACCTACCACACAGAAAAATGGAGTCGCGTCGGTTCGACCGGAAAATGATAAAAACTGTAAAATATTTACATGTACTAAATTACATCAATACACACCTAAAAGGGTTAACAAACATACAATTCATCTATATTTACCAATAAGCGTATTAGCAGAATTGTCTTATCATAACTTGTACATGTACATGTACATGTACATGTAGTACATCTACATGTAACTTTAATCTGACACTCCAGCAGTACATGGCACAACACCTACAGGTGCAATCAACAAACGTCATTCAGTGAGGGATTCCGATGACGTCACCAAGAGGATTTTCCGCGAAGTGGTCAGTGTTGTCGCGTAACATAATATTTCTGTACGAATACCTCAGCTTCTCCTTAATATCAGTTAATTTCATAAGATCGGTAATACTACATTAAATAATTCCAGGTAATTTTTGATGTTGCTATTAAGTAAACTATAAATGTCTGCAGCACTAGGGAAAGTTATAATTCGAGCCACATACTATCCTCCTCTTTTTTCCGCAGCTGCACTCTGCAAAACCTATAGCAGTAAGTTGGTTACGATCAAACACGCATCCACAAGTCCCGCATTGACATCTCCGCCTCCCGCGACATTCCTGAACTCTGGACGCGTTTGGGAACTTAAACTTCTTTTCGCAAACCTCGCAAACACATTCGCCACCAACAGAGCATTTCGGCCCTGTGTACATGTACTTGAAGCCACCGATATTGAGATTGGGTTGTCTTGGGAAAAACCTGGTGCCTCTCTGGCGAAGGTCAGCGTAGTCCTTGAGGTAAGCCTTCTTTGACTTTTCGTAGTCTGAATGTCCTGCATTCAGTTTGGAGAATTCGCTCTCCAAGGCCGACAACTTTTCTAAAAATGAGGGATGAAGCTCAACCTGTTTATTGAGAAGTAAGTTCGCTCGACCAACAAGCTTCCGCGATGCTTTAAAAAGCTCTGGCATTGCGTCCAATTGCTTCTTCAGCGTTGTGATCACCTTGAACTCTTCGAGTACCACTTTCTTCAAATCTTCTTTGTTTTTCAGAATTTGTGCAATGCACATATCGGTATGCTCCTCAATATTCTTGAGCAACGCACTCTGCAAGCTTTCAGCAGTAGCCATCATCTTCTCCAATTCTTTCCCGTCCGCCTGTAACTTCTGTAGTCGACTCACCTCCCATTCCTTCGCAGCGTTAACTTTCTGAATTCCAGCTTGAATGTAGTCGTTCATCGTTTGGACATCGTGGTCAGTGTGGTCAAGGGAGACACACACGGGGCACACATCGACGGAGCAGTCGATGCAGCGTCCGGCAATCAGCTCATCGTGCATATCGCAAAGCTCATCTCCCTTCTTCAAGTATAAACCAAGAGGTACGACAACGTGCCCTTCGGTGGCTTTCTGTGTTCGATGACTGTTCGTGCAGCTCTCACACATCGGAAGTTCATGGCACTCTTTACAGATGCTGTCAGCGCTTGCCGGTACTTCAATCCCCTTGTGACGACACAACTTGCAGTTCGCTTCTTGTAAAGCAGCCCACCTGTCGGGTCTCATAGATTTGGTCTTTCCAGCCCCATCACCACCATCGCCAGCAGCTGTGCTGTCATCCTCAGGAGCATCATCTGGAACCGTAATTTTCTGGTCCGCTGTTTCTTCGGACAGGCCCTGGGTCTTGCAGGCAGGGCAAGCAAATAGGCCTAATTCTTCTTGACCCATATCTTGTAATTGTTCCTCAAATTGCGACATGCAGTTCTTGCAATAGGCATGTTGACATGTGCCCATCTGCAAAATAGAAATCACAGGTCTCAGCAACATGAAGACGATTGAATGATTTCAACAAAAACCTGGCTGAAATCGTGAATGGCGTTTGACGTATATACGTTTTGTATATACAACCAGGGTATACTTCTGTCATAGAACATTATCCTGGGTAGCCTATAGTTATGTAAGATGTACCCAGGAGGACATTTACCATTTCAGCCTACTGCACGCCACCAGAGTAGATGTGTGTAGGCTAACAGCCAAGACTGGTCTTGACGCAATGTTACGCAATGTTCCCGGAATGCAGCTATGCTGCCACCTAGCGGAGCATTCAATTACCTTGAGCGGAACGCCACGTCATTGGGTTTTTTCTGTATACCAGTAGCTACGTTTAGCTGACACGCGGAATGCGGATTGCGGAACGCGGAAGCGGAAAATGCAATGCATTTTCGTATACAACATATCGTTCCGCCGGGGATTCCGCGTCCCTATACCGCATTCCGGGTGTCAGCTAAACGCAGCTTTAGGAATTTGGCTTTTGAGACGCCTGCGGGATTAATGACGTTATTTCGACCACCACCATTGACAAAATTGGCCAGTATTGTCTCCTGAACTGTGACAGGGAACAACATCCCGCGAAAATCAAAGTGCAGTCGGTCCGTTCAGCGAGGGATTAGAATATGTGGCTGTATAGACCAACACTGGTTCGATTCCTCTGGATCGCAAACATTTGGATAGGCCTACCTACCTTTTGGACAGCCGGGGATTCCAAGCACATCAGGCATACCTGCTGCTCGTCAGCGAGACTCGATGACGCCATGTCAAGTAATCAATCGGCTGATTCAATGAGCAGAGAGATGGGCAAGGTTGAAAGTGTCTCCCACACTGGACTGTCTACAGAAAATATGGCCGTCGATCTGGAAAACTCATCCCCGATTGCAACCTACTTGTTTTGTATTGATCGACGTATACAGGTCACACCGGTTAGCATTTTTTTTTATTTTTTTTATTTTGGAAGTGTTTATTTGGCAAGCAAAATGTACTCTGTACTAGTGTACATTGTACCAGTCAATGGCAATTTGAATGGTACCGACTCTTTGGCAACGGGCGGCCCCGCTGAATCTGCATCTCCGATACTGCGCTTAGACTTGCATCTTTGTACCGGACGTTATTCAATACACAAGAGTGATATTGATATGAAATCTATCGTAACATATCTTAATTTTGATGTAGTTTTATCATATTCGGTTTGATACTTCAGGAGATCGGTACTGAACATTGAAAAGTGGACTTTTTCTAATAACCCGATACATGTATATGACCTGACGTCATGTACAAAAGGATATACTGTAAAATCGGACTTGTAACATCACTTTGGTAGACCAGCCCACTTCATTACTATGATGGTCACATGACTGCACATCAACAGTCTGCAATACAAGCTGCGTTCTGATTGGTTTACAAACACAATTGGCCAAATGACCATTCGAATTGAACTGTAATGTGACATTGACAGGCCTATTTTGAATGGATTGAGTACATGTGATCAGCTCTGATCATTCCCGAATAGGAAGCATTGGCTGTGCATCAATGGTTCTGCGGGTTGTCACAAAAAATTAACACAATGATGTCTTTTTTCACAACGCCCTTTAAAGAACATGGTCCATTACTGCTGTTACGACCAACAATTGCGTTCATGAAAAGTGACCGACCCGGGGTGATCGATTAGGCAATCAAGATCATGCCCTTCTATCCAAGGCCTAGTCAGTGCCACTGTGCAAAATCGTAAACAGTGATTGGATAAAAGACGCATATTCAACAGAATAACCACTCCCAGCTCGCTAAAGTGGGCTGGACCTTCTAATACCTGAAGTGATGTTACAAGTCCGATTTTACAGTATAGTAGGAAGACTATACATTGGTCATTTTCAGAATTTGCTGTTTATCAGCGACATCTCATCTACGAAATAACATACATGTATATGTATATGAGATTCAAATGTTCTATTGAATCAGTGAGCCTTCCTTTAGCGACATGTATACAATAGCTGATAATGAATGTGGACACGCATGTCTTCAAAATGGTTAAAGCAAAAATAGATATTATCTATTTTTAGTTAAAGGTAAGTTCTGCTTTTTATGATGAAGACATTGATGAACCCAAGTCGTTACCTTGTCCGAATTATCCACGAGGTACAGCTCATCCTCCTCAGACAGACTAATACCATCGACATTGTATTGACACAAAGCTTTCACTCGTATTGGGTCGGATTGTTCAATCTGACGCTTCTTTACCGGGGCGATTTTTTCCACTCGTGACTTCAGGGCGCTGACCTTGGCGTGCCATTGCCGAAATATTTCAATCAGTTTCTGGAAAAGAATGAAATACACACTAAAAAAATAGGTACATGGTTAGCATGGTTAGAAATAACAGAGGGTTTTACAGAGAATCTGTGCAGCAGAGTCCCCAGGACCGGATCTGTAAAATTGCAGACTTAAATAAATGTTAACAGAGACTTGACTGGAGGCTGACCAAATTATATTTTCATACTGCTCTCAGAAGCATCATAATGGGATGTCCAATGGAGTCCAACCAATACAGGAAAACATGAATCATACCATATGTAAATTTACAGAAAGTGCTGGGGACTCTGCTGCAGGCAATTTCTGTAAAATTACTACAAAATTACTATTGTAAAATTAATAATTTCTAACATACAGTGCATACCCATGGCAATGGGTAAATTCCTTGTCCAATTTTTAAGCCCATTTCCCAAGGGCCTGCTGTACCCATCATACGGTACATAGGCCTACAACTCGGAATGAGTTTAGTGTTCCCATGTTGGTATGTGTACACACGGCTCCGTACCCATGAAAACGGTTGGCTTTTTACAGTAACCATCATCAGAGCAATATATAACCTACAACCTCTAAGATCGTTTATATGCACCAGTTGATGGCATTTTATGTAAATCAATTCTAGAGAATAAAGATTTGAAGGAAACTGTGTTGGATCACGCGATTTTCAGAAGATGACCAAAAGGTGTCACTGGTGCGTGTTAGAAGGGCAAAACTAGCTTAGCTAGCCAATCAGTGATCGACTTTCAGGTCCACTATGGGGCTAAACTAGGCAGCCAATCAGTGATCGGCTTTCAAGGCCACTTTGAGATTTAACATAGCGACGGTGAGGCTATTGCGATCTGTGTCTATCGTAATGCTCGACGTGCTTAATTAGCCAATCAACACATGTCTTACGGCGGCCTCGGCTCGACGGTTTTTTGATTGTTCTGGGTCATCAGCGCCATCTTTTGGTAATGCTTCATATTTATCAATTTCTCAATACCAGCGTAGTTCAGGAGCACAACTACGTGACAGTGAAAATAATACTGGGGCCGAGCGTATGGTAGATGAAGACTGCTTGAAGAGATTTGATCTTCCAACAACGTCTCACTAAAGTGCAACGAAAGAACCATTACTTTTCCAACCTCATCAGCCTGACAGTTCTTTTGTCAACTACGAAAATAGTAAAACCATTATTGAGTGGTTACCTGAGCAGACTGTTCCGTGATGGTCCTCTGGTCGCCGTGCTCGTCTTGGTAAATCGCCCCTATCCTTTCATTCGCGTCGTCCGCCCACGTCTCAAGATCCTTTAAGGCATTGGCAAACTAGAAAGAAACGGTAACGGTAATTGAGCGAATTATCTGCAGTCAGGAATGATGTTTTAGGTCCAGGCGGTTTATATTTACGCTGAGTTGAGCCCTTCGAATGGTGAGGTACTCAGTGCCTGATAATGAAGCCGCACACACACTCTCAGCCGAAAAGGTTCTTTGGTGCTACACCAGGAGAACCCTCTGATTTAAGAACCCTCGGGTTGTTTAAGAACCTTTAGAGGTTCCAGATAGAACCTTTCCCTCAGAAAAGGGTTCTAACTGGAACCTTTATGGGTTCTTTGGCGACAGAAAGGTTCTATATGGAACCCTTTCAGGTTCTTTACAGAAGGTTCTATATAGAACCTTGGGGTTCCTCTGGTGTAGCACAAAGAACCCCTAAAGAACCTTTTTGGCTAAGAGTGCATGGACAGAGACGGGAACCGGTGTAGCTGACATAGTCCTATATATAGGACTATATCAACTACTAAAGGGAATATAGTCCCATTTAATTCTTACACTCTGTAAAAAATCACCCGTTTTATGGGTACCGTGCCGTGGGTACACACACCAACATGGGAACACTAATTCCGAGTTGTATGTCCCCGTATGATGGGTACAGCGGGTCCGTGGGAAATGGCCTTAAAATTTGGACAAGGAATTTACCGGAGGACCATAGTGGACGACATCGCCTGTCACACCGGTCTATGATCCTAATGGAAATTTTTCTAAGACGATCATAATTCTAGTCAGAGAAGGGGGAAAGACAAGATGAACGTAATAGAAAACACCTGTTAATATCCGGTCAGTTACGTGCAATTTCCCTTATCTGAGATATGTCTGACGCTCCATGAAAATACACAGTACATGTACATGTATTCTGATTTTCACTGAGAAGAGTAACGGAACAATAATAGCGGTTATGGGTAAAGACGCTGCTAAGGTGCCCATTATTTTGTTGTTGTTGTTGTTGTCGTCGTCGTTGTTGTCGTTGTTGTTGGCGTCGTTGTCGTCGTCGTCGTTGTTGTTGTTGTTGTTTTTCCTAAAGCATGGCGCACACGAGCGACTAAAATGGGGCGACTACCGATGCGACTACTAGGTCGCATGCGATAATTACCTTTGAGGTCGATCAGTGAGTGTCATCCGCGACATCACTGATCTCCCAGTGAAGCATTTGTCGCAAACGAGTAAAAAAAAAACTTAAAAAAAACTAAAAATATGTTCAGTCGCTCCTGTAGTCGCCTAGAAAATCTCTCAAAAAATCGCTCGTGTGCGCCATGCTTTAACGGTTGCTTTCCGAATTCTACTCCTGAGGCACTTTTTCCGCGTTACTGAGGCGTGAATTTGGATTTGAGAAACGATTTCTTTTCTTCCTTACCCGCTGGTACTGCTTGATCTGTGAATAGTGAAATGCAGTGCATCGCAGCACGTTGTTCCCGAAGTCGACATTTACGTCAAAATCATCTGTCCGTGCCTGAAAAAGGGAACCATAATTACAGTGACTCCGCACCGAATGACGATGAGATGTGCGGTCAATTCCACATCGTACTTCGTGTTTCGGCATCACTAAAGGGAGGTTTCGCAAATCTGACGAAAAGCGAAGTACGAAATAAGAAAATGGCCTTCACTTCCGTGATGTAATGTATTTCAGGAGATGGCTGGTACCGCAAATATCGCCTGGTGCAAGAGCGTCTTTTAGCGTATTACATGTACGTTAAACCGAAAGAGTTATGGTGTATATTAAACTTTGAAATTTATCTTTCGTTTCCACTTCGAAGATACGAAGTGGAAATTTATAAATTCAAGGTAGGCTACACCGTAATTCTTTCAGTTTAACGTAATACGCTAAAAGACGCTCTCGCAGCAACGCAGCAAGCTGTATTTGTGGTACCAACCATCTCCTGAAATACATTACGTCATGGAAATGAAGTCCAATTTCGTATTTCGTACTTCGTTTTTCGTCAGATTTGCGAAACCTCCCTACTATACCGGGTCGGGAGAGAAGGGATCACCAACAGTTACTACGGACATTGCCAAACCTAATCTTCGACATCACGCCCGTACTTGATGGTGAAAAACGTGCCTGGTAGATTTTTAATTCCAAATCTAATCAACGGGCTTGTCATTTCCAGGGCATTGCTAATTAATCGAGATTGCAATCACGGAAAACAAGGGAATGACAAGCTTCATTACCGATGGATAGAGAGGCATTTTACATGTATGCCGAGCTCGTTTCGAAAACACGACTGCACATGACTCTTTTACTGGGTGACCAGGTTACTGTGAATTACGTACATGTACATCGTATGTTTTGTGATGTTTCGCAAATCTGACGAAACACGAAGTACGAAATACATGTACGAAGTTCAAGTTCATTTCCAGGACCTAATGTATTTAATGTATCTAAGCCCGGTGGTCGAGTGGTTAGCGCGCTCGACTACCAAACTGTACAATGGGTCGGCGCGGGTTCGACTCCGGGCGAAGACATGTACAAAAAGTTGTGAAACATTAATGCAGGGTCCGTCGGATGGGACTAAAAGCCGTGGTCCCTTGTACCTGAGTGTCTATGCCAGGGCAAGTAAAAGACCCCACACAGGTGGACAGTAGCCTGTCGTGGACTCCATACCTCCGGCAAAAATCCAACAGGGTTACGACGCCGGTAATGGTATAGATTTGGTATTTCTGGAGATGGTTGGTACCACAAATATCCCTGCTGCCAGAGCGTCTTTTAGCATGTCATGTAAGGAGAGGGTTTTGGTGCACCTTGAATTTTTATATTTCCACTTCGTAGATACGAATTGGAAACGAAAGATAAATTCCAAAGTTTAAAATATACCGTAACTCTATCGGTCTAACGTCATATGCTAAAAGAGCTCTTGTAGCAGGCGATATTTGTGGTACCAACCATCTCCTGAAATACATTACGTCATGGAAATGAAGTCTTATTTCGTATTTCGTACTTCCTGTTTCGTCAGATATGCGACACCTCACTGAGAGACGACGAACAGAAACACGAGACGGTTGCTCACACCGTTCATTATCATCTTCCTTTAGCCCTAAGACAAAGGACAGACTGACAATATGCCTGAAAGTATACTATCTAACAACGCGTCTGATAGTATATTTTCAGCTGCCTCCTACAGAAATTGTCCAAGGGATTATCAGACTGTGTGATTCAAAGCAAAGCCTGGTCCTTTCAATTAGCCTTAAAGTGCCACTGTATGCACAAGGTATGCCTCAGTATCCCTCCCCTGGCGGCGGAATCTGGAACTAACGTGATAAAACTGGTGTCCTGTCCAACTCGTATAGAGCCCGTGGTAACACCTAGGCTAGACTGATACCATGTCGCTAATGATAGAACAACACTTTAATAATAGGGCGACTTCAGCAGGTGGGCCAACATACAGATTTTTATGTAGATTGATGTACTTTTGGTTCTAAATCCTTAAAGGAGCACGGTATGGACCTCTAATGCATTATTTGACTGCCGACGTAGAGGGAGCCACCTAGCGGCAGCAACAGGAACTACAAAAATGCATTACAAACTCGGCTCAATTCGCCAACATCGTAGTTAGTCCCTGGGTTGGAGAGTGGCGCGGTGGCGCCGGCTGTCGAGAAAAAGTGGCAATACCGTGATCCTTTAAAGATGTTCTGTTCCGTCTGAGCACAATTTTGACCACACACTATTTAGACTCCATATGGGGCGCAAAGAGTGCAAGTGCTGACGATTCAAGATGATCCGTAAAGATACCACCAACAAAGCGTTATCAGTCTTAATATCCAGGGTGAAATCGATCGTCGTCTACATACCTTCGCCTTTGTATTTTCGTCTGCAAGCGCATCACACGGCTTTAACACTCTCTTCTGTGTCTCAATGACCAGTTGCTGAAGATGGTAAAATATTAAACATCAGATGTTAGCGTACATGTATAAGCGTCCCTGAACAAAATCTTTATCGTAGCATCATAGGTGCAGGGAGGGAATCAGGGAGCCATGTTCCCGAAGCCATCGTTAGGTTAACGATGTCGTTAAAACTGGGAAAATGCATAGCGTAACGACATCGTTAACCTAACGACGGCTTCGGGAACATGGGGCAGAATAGTAAGTCTGTCGTGCATTGTTTAAACTTTGACATCATCGTCCTTTATATCTCGTTAAGAAGACTAGAAAAAAAAGAATTCGGCATTGACAACTGGCATATGGATCCAGTGCGATGGCGGTCCGTTTGTCACAATTTTCCGGACAAGATCAGACGCATTAAGTCCATTTGGTCGATTTTGACGGTCCAGAATCGGGCTGGCTCCGTGTGCCGATAGGGAGTTATCGCAAAGCCCCCGAAACGCCAACGCGAACGCCAAACCCATTGTTCGATGCCTCGAAAAGAGCACCGAACAAAATGGTAGGCGTTCGCGTCGTCTCTAATGATAGAATTTTACTCCAACCACAAGGTACTTTTAAATATTCATCCATTTGTTCGTAGGTGGTAAATGCGCATTGGATTCTAGCGCTTCTTTCTCGCTCGTGTTGAAAACGTCATAATGGCGACACGCAGATGGCCAATGACATTACCCCAGGTAAATTTCTTGCATTATCTTTATTGAGTCGCATCATAAGCCAGCGAACTCTATTCCGCACCAGATTTTGTCTTCTATTTACCGCTGTCTGCTGTCAATTTGTTATTGATCTTAGCGACTGTGTTTACCAACACAGCGAGAATCAGTACCGTTTCAATAGCTTTTGGCGCTGTGACGGAGAGGAAGGGATTGAAGATCACACGAAAACTCACACGTTGATCTAATCATATCCACTCACATTTAGGATGCTTTCTATTTCCAGTGTCATTGACGTAAGCGACCGTGTTTACAAACATCGTCGTAACAGACGATAGACGTAAATAAAGTTGGCCAGTCAACAGTCAACAAGTGGCAGAGAGAATACTCGAAAAGTATCGATTAAGGATCGTTGGTAACATCGTTTCCATAAACGAAGAGTTAATCAAGCATCGAGTCATTTTCTGATGGTCGCTGTGGTCAATAAGCAAGCAGACGACAGATGCTAATGAGTAGATTGGTTCCCGATCTCACCGGTAGGGTTAAATACTGAGATCTGAACCGCCTGCCATCCATAATTACGTGGTTGTCCGCAAAAGCAGCCGATGATTGGTTGAAAACTGGTTGATTGTTGTTTTGTTGAATTAGTGCGATTGGAATCAACCAATCAGCGTTTTCATCGACTGATGTCAGATGATCACGCGATCAAGAATTTTTTGCGCTACCGAACCCAGTATTTATTAATCCTAGCGGTGAGATCTGTAACACTTTTCATTTTCTCCAGCAATCGACTGCTGGAGAGGCCCTCGCCATGAAAACATAAAGGTAATTAGAATTTGTGCGAAAAGAAGGCCGGCAGCTTCCCAGCACGAAAAGAAGACGTTATTGAATTTCCTCCGGTCAATTCTTATTGACATAGGCGACATTATTTACGGAAGCAGACGGCTGATTAGATTTTGATAATTGGTGCACAGACGTGACTCGGAAAGAAGTATGATTGAGAAGTACTGAGCAAACATAAGAAAATAATGATTTCTTTGGAAGAATATTGTGTCATAAAGTAATTACGACACGTCTGTACTCAATGTAAAACTCATTAAATCCACGTCCACGCAACAAAAACGCGGAAATTTTATCCATCTGTTGCTACTGACCGACATTAAAATGTTATTCTGACCAAGTTCAATGCGTACGCAACGCAACGGTGTGACAACTGAACAGCGTAATTACATGTAAGTGCATGGTTACATGTAATTACTGAGCTGTATGTCGGCAACCAGACATGACAGAACGATGAATAAAGCAGCTGTAACGTTTTTCAGTGCGGCCCGTGTGCCAGTGTGACATTACAATTAAGTGGGGGAATAAGGCGCGACTTGATGATGAGCGACACACAGAGAAACTGCGAGTCTGTTTCCCAGTGTGTTCCAAACAATGGGAGTCACACAGAAAAATGGCCACACTGAAAAACGTTACAGCTTGCAGAAATCTCACTGCGATTTCCATTGTGGCGGCTACCTAGCTTTACAATCCGCGGGCTGCTGGCCATCGTCCCGAGGTGTTTTCAAGCCGCAGATTGTTGTTAAAGCAAGCCTCAATATTTGCTTGATTTTATCAGTTTTTCCACTCACAATCTTTTGAAACCATTATGATAAGATTTCGTGCGGTGTTTTTCGTAATAGGAAACCAAACCGTATCATGGTGGCTATATGTAAAAACGAACCACCTGCCTTGCATAGGCCCCTATGGCATGGCCGCTGCAGCCAAGTACAGCCGTACCGAGCGAAACACATTAGCCACGGCTAAGGTCAGCTCACTGCCGGCCAGTGTGCATCCTGAGAACATCAGGGGTTCTTAGTGCTTGCTCCCTTCGTCACCGCACTGCGAGCAGTAAGAACCCCTGGTGTTCTCAGGATGGCCAGTATGCGGAACTGAAAAAGCTTTGTTGTTTCTCGCAAAGCTGCTTCCAAACAAAGCTTGCCCCTTTGCGTACGTTTCTCTGTTTCGGCGAAGAAGTATGAACCAGGCTTGAAGCGTACGTCGATTTGCATGACTCGGATGATAATCGGGCAGAATGAATTAACTTTGATGACTTCAATTTCATCGCCAAATGTGCTTTCTATGCTTGGAACCGTTTGTGTTCTGCAGCACGCACTGCAGCACACCAACAACAACGTAGGCCTACTTCCTGCAGCACACACAACAACGTACTTCCTGCAGCACACAGAACAACAACAACATGGTACTTCTAGCAGCACACACAACAACTACTTCCTAGCACACACAACAACAACGTACTTCCTGCAGCATACACAACAACAACAACATGGTACATGTACTTCTAGCAGCACACTCAACAACAACGTACTTCCTGCAGCACGCACAACAACGAGTGCTTCTTTCCTGGAGACATGGGGTCAGACGAATAAAGACTAGTAAAATGCTTTTACTTGAATTTTGCACTACAAATGCACGAGGCAATGCTGTACAAATCTGAAGTAAAAGCATTTGCTAGTCTTCATATGACCCATGGCTTACAAAAGATCGTTCTGCTTGGGTGGTGCTATAAACAGGAAACGTGACCACCAAATTGATTTAAATTTTCAATTACCATGCCGAATTCTTGTAACTTACCGAACAAAACTCTAAGAAAGCTTCATCGCCGTGGTCGTTACTGAAATGAAAAGACATGAAATTCTTTGAGAACTGAACGTGTAACTTGATATGACAGTCAACAGTAACAATCTAAAAGGCTTAACACTACAAACTGCGTGAAAAGGTAACCTTTGTGATACTCAAAATGCGTCGAATCTGCACTCACAAGTGTTCTTAAAAGCCTAATCGAAAACCATTGGGCTCAAAAGAGTGTCGCGAGCTGTCAACCAAGGTGTAGTACACACCGTATCTCTTTGTATTTAGCGTAGAATCAACCACTTAGAAGTTTGAAGTGGGTAGACGAAGTGACTTTTCGACTGAAGAAATAATCAGACATGCATACGGCCGAATTGTACAGCAGAAGGACTTGCATGAGTTTCTCTACTTGCCAATGTTTTTATGCTCTACATGTAGTATTAGCTTCAGCAGCTTTTTACGAATTTGGCCCACAGTCTGAGGCCTACGAACGCAAGTATAGAGGCCAAGGGTGGTGACATACACCCAAGTCGCGGTTGTAAGGTCAAAGAGATCTGGCATTACACCGGTGCCTACAGATCAGCACCGTGTCGCACCAGCCCTCGGACCTCATCCTCTTTGGGTTCCCCCCTTGCTCCAATGTTCCCGACTCTAACAGAAATTAAGATTAATACGCCATCGCGTATAGTAATTTTCTCATAATTGCTTAACAGTTGGGGTGCGTGGTGGGTTTAATAATTCCTTATAAGCAGAAAGTGGCACCCTCTTGATTCATGATCGGAATATTGCCCGGATAACAGCGTCAATATACAAGGACGACACAGCTGGTCATGATCCCACCTACAGTTTTGGGAGCACTGTAACCTTGATAATGGGCATATAGCAATGTTGTTTGCGTCCCGATCTAACTGGTAGAGTTAAATACCGGGACCAATAGCGCCTGTCAACACTAATCACGTGATCGTCGTTTCCAATGCGCCAAGTGGTCAATAAAAAGCAATAATGTTTTTCCGACCAATCTGCGTGCTTCGCGGACGATCACTGGACTATCTTCAGAGAAAGATACATTAGTAAGAGTACAATCAAAAATTCATAAGCTCGCTTATGAATTTTTGGTAAAATTGAATGCATCTGCACCGAACAGAAGCGCAAGGAAAATTTCTGAGTACCCCAGGGGTGGGTTGATAAATTTTTGCTACACACAGCGACTTACATGTACACCCAAGTTGCCATCTTGTCCACTAAGCAATTCAAATTCACATTCTGACTTACAAATCTTCCAGTTGCCTTTAATGCAAATGGCGGCCGTGATGGATGTTCCCCTCATGGATCATGACTATTTAATGCCGTTAAAAGCAAAGTAGATGACGGTAATTATCGAAGGCGGGAACCAGGATGAAGGATAGGCGATTAGGTTACTGAGGACAACGACAATTTGTTGGGTAACGTTAACAGATACCATGGCGCAGATGCAAGAACTCTGACATTAACAGGGTCAAGGCATGCCAGCATCATTCAGCCCACGGATCAGAGGCACTAGTATATTAGTAGGCTAGAACGTGGAAAGACTATGACATCTTTCATGAGTAATGGCCGTCTAGAACCGCAAGGCAACGCCTTTAAAGATAATGTATCACGGGTATTTTCGCGGGCCACGAAAATCATTGTTTATTTACATTTTTTGTTGGTGTCCAGTCTTTCTTTGTCTTATGAGTAATTTGTTGGTGGCATGCCCCTCTAGAAATTATACCGAAAGTATTCAATTTGTTGGGCTGGCATGTCTCAAAAGTCCAAAATAGCATAATGTAAACATTCATGTTTACAAACATTGAATATAAACAATGGAGTCATGATACATTATCTTTAAGTGTGCCGAATCAGATCGGTTGTCGTTGTAATATTTTCTAATGTTCCCCATTTCCCAGTGTTTCCATACGATTAGACCGCGAGAGAGGCCAACATTTTTTTCAATGGGGTAACACTCGACAATCGGTCACTTTCGTTTTCCGAACTTCCCCATGTACATGTAATGAGGGGAAACACTGATGAATGGGAACATTGCAGCCGGCGTTACACCTGTATCTGTGGTCGCTTTCTTTCCGGTGTACTGCAATTCATGGCACTGCAGTATTGAAACGGTAGTCACAGGAAATGTACGCACGGAATATTACAAGATAACAAAAAAATAAATTCGTAACGCTAGGCAGCATCTTCATTTTACGTCTGCGAGGGTGCATGTATTATTCTCAACTTAGTTTCTGGCTCAGAGTGGATGGATATTGATCATGAACACAATCTGAGTAACTCTTTTGGGATTAGTTTATCGGAGGATGACATTCATTTTCTACTCCATGCGGTGTTTGCACTCTTATTAATCATATCATATCATAATATCAATAAAGTACTTAGTGATCCTGTTGGGGTGTTGCCCTCGATATCCACGGCAGAATTCGAGTCGTGCTGACGAGTAGGCTATACACATTTGTACAAAGGTCTACACTCTTGCCTGCGAAAACCTCGAGCTCAATTGACCCTTTCGAGGAAAATGGCGCCCGTTTGTTTACAAATTTTTACGGCCTATGCAATTTCTCTCAAATGATACTTCGGTTTCTGGACCTAAATGCAGACTTACTTTCATGAACACAGCACCAGAAAACTGGTGTGAATATTTTGGCCAATTTTGGAGATGGAACTTTGCCAAAGTACACGTGTTTGCAAAAAAGCCAAAACAAACGCCATATAACAATAGGGCGGCCATTTTCCTCGAAACCGTCCACCACAAACCGTATTGGTGGCTGTTGAATTGAAGGTTGGTTGTGGACTCGCCTGCCAAAACGTCAGTGGCACGTAGGCCTATATGCCTACTTGCCCCAACCCACCATGAGGTACATGTATTCTGTGGTTCTTAATGCTCGCTCCCTCCGTCATCACATAGGTTTGTGCGCGTTGGCGAACCAGTGATATTCTGAAGATGACCCTGACCCTGTTCAAGAAATTAGGACAAGGCACCAGTCATCACGATATTTGACCTTGACCTTACAATGAAAAGAAACAACGGATTTGATTGGCTCACGGTTCGGCATCCGACGACGGTTTGTAAACATGAAAGACATTAGCCTATAAACTGCCATGGCCGATCAAGGTATTGATATTCTTCGTGTCGTGGCCACTTATCAACAGATTTTTCTCGCACCCTACATTATTCTTACTTTATCACGTCGGTCTTATTTATTGCTGATGAGAAATGCACGATATCACGTCGGCAGATGCAGAACGACCCCGAAAGACCGTCAATTTATGCATCCCGCATAACATATTGCCGATCAGGGAATTTCCTAACTGTCGGACGATAATGTGATTACCTTCATACAGTGTATGAGAGAAGGACACGTCACGTCTTCTTAAAGGTAATTTCTCTATACCGTTAACAACAAGTCGCTGGTACCGAAGCCAAGAGACATCCTGCGAAAGTCCGCCATGACAGGTCAGAAGGGGTAAACAAACCTCATCCTAGTGCATTTTACATACCGTAAGTACAGGAGCCAACTGTACATAAATGCACTAGGCTGAGGTTTGTTTGCCCTTCTGACCTGTCATGGCCGACTTCGCGGAATGTCTATGATGAGACCAACAACTTGTACAACACGTACTAGTTGTTTGATCGTAGCCTACTCGGCGTGGTCATCATGCCCCTCCCCCGGACGAACCCTCGATATTACGAACTCCTCGTTAGAACGAACTTAACACTTGGACCCTGAAGGGTTCGTAATAGCGAGGGAGCACTGTATTCAGGTGGAAGTTCAGTCTACTTTCATTTCTGGCATGGTAAAATGTTTTCTCCGTTCAGTCGTTTATCAGTGGCCTAGTAGAAGTTTCGTTTTTGGACCACCCTGTATAAGGCATAAATTTCTTTTCTCCGTCTCTAGTGACATAAACAACCTTATAATAGTATTGCCTAATAAAATAATGTGAATACGATGTGCAGTAAAGGGATGGTGGAGATAATTCAGTCAACTTAAGGCAGATTCATAGGCAACACGAATTATCCATTTGTTCAGATTACAGCTAACAGAGTTTGTCCATTTACCAATCAACAAGGGGAGGTTAATGCGAAACGATATCATTTAGAAAAGGAATATTATAAGAGCGTTTTGGGGCGGAAATTCAGCACTCACTTGGCCTTTACACAAGCCAAGTGCACAGTAGGACCGACCGACTGCATGGAATAGGGGCCTAGCCTATAGACCTAGCCTAGCCCATGTCATCTCGAATACGAGTCTGCCTCTCCACAGATTACTGACTAGTAATCAGTAGTTCCCGATATCACAAGTAGGACTTTATACTGAGATCGGTAGCGCCATTCGTAACACTCCGGGTCTTTCCGACATTCTTCGGTAAAGACAGAAATCTGGCACAGTTTCGAGCTCCCAGTTGAGAAAATGCGGTAGCACCTCGTCCACAGTCAGGTGATCGGCCAAAAAGCAACCGATGAAAAACGATTTGATTGGTTGAAAATCCATTGACTGCTCCTTTGTTGAATGAAAGCGACCAATCAATGCATTTTTCATTGTCGGCTGCTTTTTTGCCGATCACGTGATAAATGAATGGACGAGACGCGCTACCAACAACAGTATTTTAGTCCTACCGGTCAGGTCTGGAACCAATCTCGACGCTGTACCACTCTGCAACTTGCGCTACCAGTCCGTCTCCTTTAAACACGATACCGGCACACCGTCATATAGTGGTACGAGGAATTATGCGCTCAAGGCCGAGGTTTGCCATCGATAAAAGGGAGAGAAACCGCTGTAGCTGTTGTCTTGGTAACGAACAGATGCCGCATGAATCCAGAGTGAGCCAAGCTTGACAATACCATGCTGATGGTTTCAGTGATCAAATGGTTTAAATGGCAGAGATAGGCAGAACACGCAAACGGCATGTGCATTTTAATGCAGTTTTACGTACGGCACACGTTTTCCCTAAAAATCGTTCTCTGACACATCGGTTTCAGTATTTCCCCACAACTGCACCGTTTCAGGGGACTCTCGGCAACTTTAAATCCGTGGTTAATGAAGTCTAAGACCTAGGCAAGTGTGAAGGCGCTTTCTAAGTCCAAAGGGCGGCCATATTCGGCAAAGCCATGACCATCAACCGCCATCTTGGTCAGTAAGTGTTCAGGAACTGGCAGTAACCACCAATCGCCAATGCCAGACGCTGCAAGACACTGGCCCGTATTTTTAGAATGCTCCTCAATGTAAAGGAGTTCCTCAGGGTTATTGTTCTCCTGTTGAGAACAATAGCCTTGAGGAACTCCTTTACGTCGAGGAGCATTCCAAAATACGGGCCAGATTAAAGTCTCTGGCCCGTATTCTTAACTCTAGGTCCACTTTAAGCTTTTGTATTCTGGCCTGCAAACAATAGCTGAAGGTAAACCTTAGAGTTAAGGAAGCTTCTAGAATATGGCCCTCTGATCTGACAGGTCGCAAAAGTGCAAAACTACATGCATGACAAGGAACAGTTTCTCTAACCTTGTTTACACTACACAAAAGTCCGGGCTCAGCACGGGTTTTTTGCGTGACACCTATGAATCGCCGTGTCTAAATAAAGCCCGGGCTTTTAAAACCCATACGTGCCGCATACATGCTCGAAAAGCCCGGACTTATTTCAGACGGGCGTGGGCTTCGAAAAGTCCGGGCCTTTTCAGACAGGTGTAACCAAGGCTAATGACAGTATAATAGCGTACCTGGGTTTTATGGCCTAGGCGGTATGGGACCTCCGATGCACAAGACCGCCCAAAGAACCCCAGAAACGAAACAGGAACAATGGATAGTAAGTACATGTCGTCCAGGTTATAAATGTTCAATAAAACTTTATCTTAAACACGTACACATTATTTGTTTCCTTCGCCAAACAAGTCTCTCTTCTTTGATCATCTTTTATCTTTTTATCATTCTCCCGTCTAGACATGCCTTGACATCGAAATATATCGACGTTCGCTGCAGCGAACCCGGCCCTTCAAAACTGGTATATGTCACTACGAACACCTTCATCACAAAATAATGTCACACACTACCCGACTGCTAAACGGATTCAGTCGCCTTGGAAACGCTTGGTACCTGATGTTTGATGATCAGCGGGTCACCTTGGTGGAGGAGAGGGTGTTCATTTAATCAGAGCTAATTTAGGGTTTCTGCTGAATATCACATTACAGGCTGTGGAAGAGGAAACTAATGACAGCTATCTAAGAAGAAATCTACATTGTATCGTGTTTAGTCTTCAAAATTGGACAAAATCTTTTGCCAATTGAGCCCTCTTACCTGTGGAAAGAAAATTTCAATCAAACTTCACCTTTACGTTCCAAACATGAACATCTCACCGAACGAAGTTAACAGCAACAGAGGCAAGAAATCATAACAAAGAATACGGTGGCATGGCAGAGGCCAACCTCCTGCGCATGCACAGCTTGACTACTTCCGGTCGTCAACACAAACTCCTCCGCAGTGCCATAAATTGGTTCACCGTTTGGGTTGTGTACAAAGTAGGACCCAGGCTCATGAGACGAAGCCGGACAACCGAGGAAAATCGCTCCTTTTCGATGACCACGCGCGAAAATAGTTCAATCGTTATTACTTTGTTATGACTAGCTATCATCACTATCTGTTCAAAAATTCTTTTCTTTGGTTCATCGTCCGACAGCTTAGTGAATTTTCTCTCCTTTTATCGACGGCTGCCAAGCTTCAGTCTTCAGTACCTAATTCCTAAAAGGACTCACAATAAGTCAGGATGGCCGAGTGGTCTAAGGCGCTGCGTTCAGGTCGCAGTCCGGTTCTCCGGGCGTGGGTTCGAATCCCACTTCTGACATTTTGTCTTTTGCCAGTGGGAAATTCTATCACTGATGTAAAATATTTTTGATAATACGAGTGTACGAATCAATTCCAAACATGAACCCCGAACAAAGTTAACAGCAACACTGAGGCAAGAAATCATAACAAAGCATATGGCGGCATGCAGAGGCCAACCTCCTGCGCATGCAGAGCTTGACTACTTCCGGTCATCAATATAACACAGTATTCTATTGGATATGGTATGGAGAGAAGGCAGAGTTTATTGAATGAAGAGAGGTGGTCGTCTCACTACTTGGTGAGGAAGGCTGCTAGGCCGTTTCTAGGGTGTGGCCACGAATGTCGTCATTTGTTTCAACGGTTCATCATAATTCTTTGGTTCATCGTCTATCAGCTTGTGCATTTTCTTCCTTTATCGATAGCTGCCAAGCTTCGGACTTAACTGCCTAATTCCTACGTCCAACATCAAGTCAGGATGGCCGAGTGGTCTAAGGCGCTGCGTTCAGGTCGCAGTCCCGTTCTCCGGGCGTGGGTTCGAATCCCACTTCTGACATTTTGTCTTTTTGCCAGTGGGAAATTCCATCACTGATGTAAAATATTTCTGATGATAATACGAGTGTTCGAATCGATTGTGGATCGTTTTAAAGTTTTGCTTCTGAACAATGTGAAATATCGTCGCTTCGGGGCTGAAATACATCAGTCTTTGTTCTCTTTCCAGTTGCCTAGCATCATTGTCAATGTTACCACTTTCTGCTGGGGACACTATGAGCAGAGTTTTTTGTCTAAAAGAGAAAGTGGCCGGCAAACAAATGCTTACGATTTTAGCTTACATTAGTGAGGTTACGCAAACCTGACGAAACTTAAAGGTGCTCTAGTTCGAATTGTAAACATTACGGTGGTGGTACTACTACGGTGGTACTTCTGGAACTAACAAATCAGAAAACATCGAAATAAATCTCGCCTTTCACAACTTTTTGTTTGTTTTTGAGCGTAAAATCATAAATATATTTCAGTTACAAGAATACATGTATTTATCAAGATAGATATAAAAATAGATAACATTAGTGTTTTGGTATACACGGTGCTGCCACCTGTCCGAGGAAAAATAACTATTATAATCAACCATGCAAATAAACAAACCGTAATGTTTACAATTCGAACTATAGAGCACCTTTAAGTACGAAATTCGAAATTGGACTACATTTTCAAGGACCTAATTGTACTTCTAAAGATGGTTTGGTACCACGAATATCACCTGCTGCAAGAGTGTCTTTTAGCCTATAACGCAAGACCGATGGAGTTGCCGGCGATATCCTACTTTGAAATTTATCTTTCATTTCCACTTCGTAGCTACATGTACATGTACGAAGAGGAAATTTAAAAATTCAAGATGCACCTGGGATATCTGTGGTACCAACCATCCCCAGAAATTTAGCCGCTCTTGGAAATGACTCGATTATATATACCAGCACCTGTGGTGTAGCGTTGGACAATTTCCGTTGAGACAACCTTCCCTCTGCACCTGGTGAATTTACCAACTATTCATTCAAACTTTCATCGCTTTTTGCAAGCTGTACATGTAAACAACTTCTTGACTTCATTTCTATAGAAGGGCAACGTGCATCCGTAGATCACAAAATTAAAACAGAAGTTGAACATGCTGAACTGATCGAAAAAGGTTATGATATTATTTATCAAAGCGATGTACGCCAAATCGTAATTTTCCCATTCAAATATGTAGGTGAAGTACGCAAAACTGATTGAAGCCGGTAACATGAAAATGACGTAGAAAGTTGAAATCAGCATCAGTGAGACCAAAATCCTGCGATCTTGTGTTGTCTTCTTTGATACCGGCGTCGGCGAGGTAAGACTAGGCGTCTTCGCACGGCGAACGCCGATCAGGATCAAAGTGTTGGCAACGATGATGGCTGAACAAGGCAGGTAATTGTGAATCAAAGTGTCGTACTGCCATAACCAGAAGATATTCGACGTATAGAAGCAAGCATGTAGATCGCCAATCTTGTAGAGTTTCCATAACCAAAATCTGTGAATGCTGAAGGCGTATACTATGAAACAAAGAAGGGTTATGAGAATGGCCCTTTTTCTTGTCGTGATGTTGGCACGTTTCAAGGGAAACAAAACAACGTAGGCCCTTTCGATTGAAAACGCTGCGATGACCCAGGCCGATGTGCACTCAGAGGCATGGCTGGCAAATCCCCCGAGCGAGCAGGTGATTTGCGAATACGTGACCATCTGGATTGAAACCAGCCCGCCCGTGATGTAGGCCAAGCCGTACGAGAGCCACTGGTGCATGCCAAGGGTGAGAATGACGCCAGTGTCGGATACGGCCAGGAGGCTCAGATACTGAACGGGAGCATCCGCACGGCGTCTTGCCCGGATAAACACCACAAATGACAAGCTATTACCGAGGACTCCCATGATCATTATGACGGGGATAATGTAACCCTGAACGAAGCTAGATATCTGTTGGAGAAGTTGTGAGCCGCTGTCGTGGCCAGGCTCGATTTTCGTGAAAATGGCCAGCGTAGACATCTTTCTGCTACATGTAGTTATTGTTTGGGGAGGGAAGGAGTTCGAGTATGGCTGATGTAGATGGGGAAACGCTGAACCTGGAAATGGTCCGGCCAGGAATACCTTTCACTCTCACACCTGACCAAATCCGGAGCAGCAAATTCGACACATGAAATCCAATGAAGAGAACTAGTTCCAGTTACTGCGCGGAGGCTGGCGTCATCTCTTTCACGCTAGCAACTGGTTGAATCTTTTCAGATGTTTCGGTGCTTGAAACAACACGAGCGTGTTGCTGAAGAAATTCAAACCATAATCGTAGAGTCCCGAGATAATGGGAGAGTGTCAAGTGAAAACAAAAGGTATGCATCCGTCGAAATATAGTTTCACCGAATAACGTTTCATGTATTCTCTAGAAACGGTCAATCTCTGAAGACCTCTTCTTCGAGCTTTTCAGTGCCGTCGTCGATGGCACACCACCGAGGAGGGTATACGTCGTTTTCCGAAATATTTTCAACGAGCATTGTCGAAACAGGCATCTCCTAGGCTACTACCGCTGCTGTGATATAACAAGTGATGCTTGTTGACAAAGTTACTTTCCCTCTCAGCAGCAAAAATAGCTTCAAGGACGTTTTCTAATTTTATTCCTCTTGGTCTAGCAGCGCAAATATTGCACTGTAAAAACGAACGTGTTCGCTGAACACATGGCATTGGGTTTATTCCTTGCCCACTTCCTGGACACAGGACACGCATGGAGGAGCCTCATAGCCCAGTGGTTATCACGTCCGCTTAGCAAGCGGCAGGTCCCGGGTTCGAATCCAGCCCGGGTCACGTCCGTCGCATGGGACAGTAAGCCGTGGGCCACCTGTACCTTGTGTCTTTGCAAGAGCAAGTAAAATACCCCATCCAAGTGAGGAACAGTGAGTAGCTTGTGATGGCTTCCTGGGTCAATAATGCTATAGCGTCGGCCCTGACGGAAAAATAAAGTACAAATACAAACACGCATGCTCACTGTACCCACATAAGATGGGTTCAGAACACGCATGCTCACTGTACCCACATAAGATGGGTTCAGAAGACCCATAGGGATAGTTTTATGGGTTCAGGGCATCCATACGGCAAGTTCACTCAACCCTTGTGATGGGTTCAGACCATCCATTGGGCAGGCTCACTCAACCCTTGTGACGGTTTTTGAGGGAATCAATTGGGCATGCTCACTGAACCTTTGTGATGGGTTCAGGACATCCATTGGGCATGCTCACCCAACCCTTGTGGGAATCCATTTGCTCATTCTTTTACATGTACAATGTACCAACGTGGCATTTCAGGGGTGAGGTACAAATATAGCTGTGTAACAACCCGTCCACCTGAAAGATACCAAGTTTCATACCGATACCAAGATACCAAGTTTCATACCGATACCGACCATTTTGTTGGAAAAAGGAATTTCCAACTGTGAGTAAGATATCACGTGTGTATCACGTGTGTTAGATATCACGTGTGTATCTAAAGCAGGGACATCTGTTGTAGGCCTACCAACCATTTCCAGAAATAACTCGGTCTTGGAAATGACTCGATTATAATATACCAGCACCTGTGGACTAGCGTTGGACAATTTCCGTTGAGACAATCTTCCCTCTGCACCTGGTGAATTTACCACTTTGAAAATTTCATCGCTTTTTGCAAGCTGTAAACATCTTCTTGACTTCATTTCTATAGAAGGGCAACGTGCATCCGTAGATCACAAAATTAAAACAGAAGTTGAACATGCTGAACTGATCGAAAAAGGTTACAATGTTATTTATCAAAGCGATGTATACTAACCCGTAATTTTTCCATTCATATATGTAGGTCAAGTAAGCAAAGCTGATTGAAGCGGGTAACATGAAAATGACGTAGAAAGTTGAAATCAGCATCAGTGAGACCAAAATCCTGCGATCTTGTGTTGTCTTCTTTGATACCGGCGTCGGCGAGGTAAGACTAGGCGTCTTAGCACGGCGAACGCCGATCAGGATCAAAGTGTTGGCAACGATGATGGCTGAACAAGGCAGGTAATTGTGAATCAAAGTGTCGTACTGCCACAACCAGAAGATATTCGACGTGTAGAAGCAAGCATGTACATGTAGATCGCCAACCTTGTAGAGTCTCCATAACCACAATCTGTGAATGCTGAAGGCGTATACTATGAAACAAAGAAGGGTTATGAGAATGGCCCTTTTTCTTGTCGTGATGTTGGCACGTTTCAAGGGAAACAAAACTACGTAGGCCCTTTCGATTGAAAACGCTGCGATGACCCAGGCTGATGTGCACTCAGAGGCGTGAACGGCAAAACCCCCGAGCGAGCAGGTAAGTTGCGAAGACGTGATCATCTGGATTGAAATTAACCCGCCTGTGACGTAGGCCAGGCCGTACGCGAGCCACTGCTGCATGCCAAGGGTGAGAATGACGCCAGTGTCCGATACGGCCAGGAGGCTCAGATACTGAACGGGAGCATCCGCACGGCGTCTTGCCCGGATAAACACCACAAATGACAAGCTATTACCGAGGACTCCCATGATCATTATGGCGGGGATAATGTAACCCTGAACTAAGATGGATATCTGTTGGAGAAGATGTGAGCTGCTAGTGTCGTGGCCAGGGTCGATTTTCGTGAAAATGGCCAGCGTCGTCATTTTCATGTTGTTTGGGGAGGGAAGGAGTTCGAGTATGGCTGATGTAGATGGGGAAACGCTGAACCTGGAAATGGTCGGGCATGGGATACCTTTCACGCTCACAGCTGACCAAATCCGGAGCAGCAAATACGACACATGATATCCAATGAAGAGAACTACTGCACGGAGGCTGGTGTGATCTCTTTCACGCTAGCAACTGGCTGAATCTTTTCAGATGCTTCGGTGCTGGAAACAACAGGAGCTTGTTGCTGAAGAAATTGAAACGATAATCGGTAAAGTCCGGAGATAATGAGAGAGTGTCAAGTGAAAACAAAACGTATGCATCGACCGGATCGTAGTTTCATCGTATAACGTTTCATGTGTTCTCTAGAAACGGTCAATCTCCGACGACCTCTTCTTCGAGCTTTTCAGTGTCGTCGTCGATGGCACACCACCGAGGAGGCTATACATGTACGTCGTTTTCTGAAATATTTTTCACGAGCATTGTCGAAACAGGCATCTCCGATGTTGTAGGCTAGTACCGCTGCTGTGATATAACAACAGACTGCTTCTCTCAGTTCACAAAGTTGACTTTTCCCTCTCTGACAAAAATAACTTCAAGGACATTTTCTAATTTAATTTAGGAATTAAATTAGAAAATGTTCTCGAAGCTATTTTTGTCAGAGAATACATGTACATGTATTGTGCTGAACGAAACAACATGGACTTCCGGCAGACGAGATTCTCTACATTCGTTGACAACTGCGCCGCGGTCGTTTCCACGGGACCATATTCGTGAAAAGATCGCAATATCCGTTGCGATGGCCTTGCGTGGACTCGCATTTTTCATGACTTCTTAAATCCCAGAAGAATATCATACATGATAAATGGCTTAGACCGACTTCGTTTACATATAATGTAGCATCTGCAACAAATCACCATCCGTAGTTTCTCTCATGCGTATTCCTCTTTTTCTTGAAAACAAAAGTTAAGCATTGGGGCTTGGACACAAGGGGTTACCCCTGTCGTGTTTGGACACTATGGATTACCCCTATGGTGCTTGGACACAAGGGATTACCCCTGTGGTGCTTCGACACAAGGGGTTACCCCTGTCCTGCTTGGACACAAAGGGTTACCCCTGCCGAGCTAGGACGCAAGGGGTTACCCTTGTGGTGCTAGCAGCGAGGAAGTACCTCAAATAAAATAACACACCTAAACGATAACGCGCATGTCTGAGCTTGCGTGGTATCCATGGAAACGGAATGTCGCCCAGAAAGACGATGTAATCAACCGTAAATATCTTATCTAGCATGGAGTTACTGAAGAGTTGATGACGCTGAGCTAAGGAAGAGACATTAATTAGTGTGTTTCTTCTAAACGATGAAAATGTTCTTCATTTTTAAGAGTCTCTATAGGCCTATTTTCCATTGGACCGAAAAAAATTGCAAATTCCAACAATCTGTTTGCTGTGACAGAGTTATACGGACACGCCGATTAACAATAGCTAAGGTTACACTTGTTGAAAATACCCGTGTTTTTCAGACCCGTGTCAAAACCCGTGTGTACGAAAATCCCGGCGAGGGGTCACACTACTACATTGTAGTTAAGTAGTCCAGCGACAGTTGCACTGCATGCACTGACTCTTCGGTCATTTCTGCATTGGCACACAAATCGACGTTACTTAAAGGACAACTCCAGGAATTATCCAGTAGAAGAGAAATGAAAGAAATAAACCAACCTTAATGTTCTACACAATGTTATCTTTAAAATCGCCGATGATTTTTATTCCAAAAATACACCCTAATGCTTTAGCAATGCATTTAAATCACCAACGAAGTAAGCTCATGGGGGCAGCCATGTTTCTGTTTATTTTCACTATCTCTCCTCCAATACTGAAGAGCATGACATATCGGGTGCAATCACGTGACCGGCTGCCCCACGTTGTTTACACAGCCAGCATGCAGCATCACACCAGCTGACAGCGCTAGGTTTGTTTCTGTGATCTTTTTTTGTGTCAAGTCCAAGTTGTGTCGGATTACTCGAGTGATTCCATAGGTCAGCAGGCCTATGTCAACTGAATGACGAAGTAACAGCGGAAGTTTGGCAGAGAATAAACATGTGGTTTGGAATTGGATATGCATTGGAATCACAATACACTGAAGAGGCACTGTCACACAGGGATTGGCGCTGCACATGTGACGTCACTCCCGCGGGAAATATGAATCAAAATGGCAGTGACCATGAATGATGAAAACGTCAGGATAAATATCACTTTTTACAGAGTGGTGATTTTTTTCTTCCATTTCAACGTAATGTACGGTGAGATGACATATTTATGTGCCTATCCATGAAGATTTTGTTAGGTTTTGCTGGATACTGGATAATTCCTGGAGTTGCCCTTTAATGGCTGCACCATCTGTAGCCGTGCGAAGAACTAACGTAAACACGGGGATTTCGAAAAGCACGGTGAGCTTGCCGTGTCTCAAAAACCCGTGTCAAGCCCGGGCCTGAAAAAAACCCGCCTGAGGCTCGGCGCGCGTCTACACTACTGAACTTAATTGCTCCGTTTTACCGCGCATGCGCACAAGACACGCCACCTGTCGCGGTGTCAAGCGTCTACACTACTTAAAAACCCGCATGAGACGCGGGTCTAAATTAAGCCCTCCAAAAACCCTTCGAACTCGGAGGGCTTAATAAGCCCGGACTTTTCATCCCCGGGTTAGACCCGCGCTTTTAGCAGGTGTAGACAGAAAAAGCCGGGGTGCGACGCGGGTTTTTATGTAAAGTAAACAAGGCTGCTGTCACAGTAAACAGAATGTTGCAACTTGCATTTTTTTTGTCCAACGGGAAATATGCCTATAGAGACTCTTAAAAATGAAGAACATTTTCATCGTTTGGAAGAAACACTCTGCCAACGAATGTAGAGAATCTCGTCTAGAATGTGATGTTTCATTCAGCACAATATTTGCGCAGCTAGACAAAGAGGAATAAAATTAGAAGCTATTTTTGTTGCTGAGACGGAAAGTCAACTTTGTCAACAAGCATCACTTGTTATATCACAGCAGCGGTAGTAGCCTAGGAGATGCCTGTTTCGACAATGCTCGTGAAAAATATTTCGGAAAACGACGTATAGCTTCCTCGGTGGTGTGCCATCGACGACGACACTGACGCTCAAGAAGAGATTTTCAGAGATTGACCGTTTCTAGAGAATACATGAAACGTTATACGATGAAACTACGATCTGATAAGATGCATAAAGAGATGACGCCAGCCTCCGTGCAGTAACTGGAACTAGTTCTCTTCATTGGATTTCATGTGTCGAATTTGCTGCTCCGGATTTGGTCAGCTGTGAGAGTGAAAGGTATTCCTGGCCAGACCATTTCCAGGTTCAGCGTTTCCCCATCTACATCAGCCATACTCGAACTCCTTCCCTCTCCAAACAATAACTACATGTAGCAGGAAGATGTCTACACCGGCCATTTTCACGAAAGTTGACCCAGGCCACGACAGCGGCTCACAACTTCTCCAACAGATATCTGTCTTCGTTCAGGGTTACATTATCCCTGCCATAATGATCACGGGAGTCCTAGGTAATAGCTTGTCATTTGTGGTGTTTTTTCGGGCAAGACGCCGTGCGGATGCTCCCGTTCAGTATCTGAGCCTCTTGGCCGTATCCGACACTGGCGTCATTCTCACCCTTGGCCTGCACCAGTGGCTCGCGTACGGCCTGGCCTACGTCACTGGCGGGTTAATTTCAATCCAGATGATCACGTCTTCGCAGTTAACCTGCTCTCTCGGGGCTTTTGCCTTCCACGCCTCTGAGTGCACATCAGCCTGGGTCATCGCAGCGTTTTCAATCGAAAGGGCCTACGTAGTTTTGTTTCCCTTGAAACGTGCCGACATCACGACAAGAAAAAGGGCCATTCTCATAACCCTTCTTTGTTTCATAGTATACGCCTTCAGCATTCACAGATTTTGGTTATGGAGACTCTACAAGGTTGGCGATCTACATGCTTGCTTCTACACGTCGAATATTTTCTGGTTATGGCAGTACGACACTTTGATTCACAATTACCTGCCTTGTTCAGCCATCATCGTTGCCAACACTTTGATCCTGATCGGCGTTCGCCGTGCTAAGACGCCTAGTCTTACGTCGCCGACGCCGGTATCAAAGAAGACAACACAAGATCGCAGGATTTTGGTCTCACTGATGCTGATTTCAACTTTCTACGTCATTTTCATGTTACCCGCTTCAATCAGTTTTGCGTACTTGACCTACATTTTTGAATGGAAAAATTACGGTTTAGCCTACATCACTTTCATAAATAATATCGTTACCTTTTTCGATCAGTTCAGCATGTTCAACTTCTGTTTTAATTTTGTGATATACGGATGCACGTTGCCCTTCTATAGAAATGAAGTCAAGAAGATGTTTACAGCTTTCAAAAAGTGATGATAATATTTAGAAAATTCACCTCGTTCAGAGGGAAGATTGTCTCAACGGAAATTGTCCAACGCTAGTCCACAGGTGCTGGTATATATATAATCGAGTCATTTCCAAGACCGACTGTATTTCTGGAGATGGTTGGTAGGCCTACCACAAATCTCCCTGCTGCCAGTGGTTGTTTTAGCATGTAAGAGCGAGAGAGGTTTGGTGCATCTTGAATTTTTAAATTTCAACTTCGTAGCTACTAAAGCGAAAGACGAATTTCAAAGTTTGATGAATGTACATTGCAGTTCAAGGTTAAGGAGAAAAAGCGAGCCTGGTACTTATTTCATTTGCAAACTATCACCAACTACATTGCCGTTTGAGGTTACTGAGCCTTGTTTTATTTGCACACTCTAGCCATAAACTACATTCCAATCCGAGGTTACGTTGCCTACTTATTTCATTTGCCCACTCTAGTCATAAACTACATTGCAGTTCGAGGTTGTAGTCCACCTATTTCGTTTTCACACGAAAGTCCTAAACTACATTGTAGTTTGAGGTTAAGTAATCCAGGGCTACTTACTTCATTCACAGACTTGACTATAGTCATAAACAACATGATTGCAGTTCCAGGTTACGTAGCCTACTTATTTCATTTGCACACTATAGTCATAAACTACATGAATGCAGTTCGAGGTTACGTATAGCCTACTTATTTCATTTACACACTAAAGTCATAAACTACATGATTGCAGTTCGAGGTTTACATGTACGTAGCCTACTTATTTCATTTGCACACTATAGTCATAAACTACACCAGGTTACGTAGCCTACTTATTTCATTTACACACTATAGTCATAAACTACATGATTGCAGTTCGAGGTTACGTAGCCTACTTATTTCATTTGCACACGGATAGTCAACGTTTTATCATGTCAGGATTTAGCAAAAGCAATAAACAGGGACAGACCAGATCAATACCTGTTTATGGCGAATCGAATATGATGAATTGCTCTACCTAGTAAACATCACCAACCCATTTCAGATCAATACCATCGCACTGTATCAACCGTAAATCATTTTTTTCTGCCTGAGAGAGGCTGGGATATATTGTACTTTTCAATAGGGAACCCCGATCACGCAGACCACGCGAGAATATACGCGTGGGTTTGAACTGATAGTACACCGACGCCACCTATTATTCATGACGATTCAAGGTGTGATTGGCCGTGCTTGGTGAACCGCATCTCTCGAACAATGAGCCTCTATAGGTGTCACGTCTGCTCTATCAGTCTCACGTGACCAATTGGCGCTCCCCATTGGCTTCATGATCGATAATGTCTCACCATCCATTCGCTCGTTCGTTCGGCGGAGGTTTTTTTTGTTGCCCTTGGTGTCGGGTTACATGATTTCCAATCGAATCATCGACCGTCCTCGTCTGAATCATGAGTTCAACTAAGTTCACCTTCAGCTTCATTGTCAGGCCACTGAACTCATTAGTTAATGAGAAAAATGCTTATATTGTCATTTTGTGTCGGGTTCGCATTGATCAGTGAGCACTTTAGACACACGTGATGTCGTTCTAATGGGGACTCACGGTTGACTCACGGTTGTCGTTCTGATGGGGACCCTAGCTCACTGCCTCAATAGGTGGCATTAGTGGCTAAAACTATTGAAATGAAACTGACATCACGGTCCTGATCAATTTCCAACACAAACGGCGTCCATTGTGTAGGGCCTGGTTTTGGTGTGCTGCCCTCTATCGCCGCTAGGATCCCCATTAGGAATTCCTTGTTTTTCCAATAAAATGGTCGAATTGGTATGAAATCGGTATGTTTCGGGTGGACGGGGTGTTACATAACTATCTTTCTCTCCTGAAATGCCACGTTGGTAAAAGAATGGACCCTTAGGGTGCGATTACGCTGCTTTACAAAGGCTTCACAAAGGGTCCTCAACCAAGAAGGCATTGTTATTTAAATCGGCGTGTCCGTATAATGCCTGCTGTACACGATCAAATTTTTCATCCAATTTTTGGAAATTCAGTTTCGGGGCGTATTGGGGCTTCAATGTATAAACCCGCATGTAGACCTTTATTGAACATATTCAGAAAATTGGATCAAAAATTTGATGGTGTACAGCGGGTGTAACTCTGTCACAGTACAACAGAATGTTGCAATTGGCAATTTTTTGCCCAACGGAAAATAGACCTATAGAGACTCTTAAAAATGAAGAACATTTTCATCATTTAGAAAAAACACACTAGTTAATGTCTCTTCATTAGCTCAACGTCATCAAGTCTTCAGTAACTCCATGCTAGATAAGATATTTACGGTTGATTACATCGTCTTTCTGGGCGACACTCCGTTTCCATGGATACCACACAAGCTCAGACATGCGCGTTATCGTTTAGGGGTGTTATTTTATTTGAAGTACATGTACTTCCTCGCTGCTGGCACCACAGGGATAACCCCTTGTGTCCAAGCACGACAAGGAACCCCTTGTGTCCAAGCACGACAGGGGTAACCTCTTGTGTCCAAGCACGACAGAGGAAACCCCTTGTGTCCAGGCACGACAGGGCGACCCCTTGTGTCCAAACACGACAGGGGCAACCCCTTGTGTCCAAGCACGACAGGGGTAACTCCCTTGTGTCCAAACACGGCAGGGGTAACCCATTGTGTCCATACACGACAGGGGTAACCCCTTGTGTCCAAACAGGACAGGGGTAACCCCCTTGTGTCCAAGCCCCAATACTTCACGTTTCCTTTCAAGCAAAAGATGGAATAGGCGGGAGAGAAACTACGGATGCTGATTTATTGCAGATGCTACATTATATGTAAACGAAGTCGGTCTAAGCCATTTATCATGTAATGATATTCCGGGATTTAAGAATTAAGTCATGAAAAATGCGGGTCCACGCAAGGCCATCGCAACAGATATTGCGATCTTGTCATGAATATGGTCCCGTGGAAACGACCGCGGCGCAGCTGCCAACGAATGTACAGAATCTCCTCTAGAAGTCCATATGATGTTTCATTCAGCACAATATTTGTGCAGCTAGACAAAGAGGAATAAAATTAGAAAACGTCCTTGAAGCTATTTCTGCTGCTGAGAGGGAAAGTCAACTTTGTCAACAAGCATCACTTGTTATATCACAGCAGCGGTAGTGGCCTAGAACATTGGAGATGCCTGTTTCGACAATGCTCGTGAAAAATATTTTTGAAAACGACGTTATAGCTTCCTCGGTGGTGTGCCGTCGACGACGACACTGAAAAGCTCGAAGAAGAGGTCGTCGGAGATTGACCGTTTCTAGAGAATACATGAAACGTTATACGATGAAACTACGATCCGATAGATGCATGCCTTTTGTTTTCACTTGACACTCTCTCATTATCTCGGGACTTTACCGATTATCGTTTCAATTTCTTCAGCAACACGTTCCTGTTGTTTCAAGCACCGAAGCATCTGAAAAGATTAGCCAGTCGCTAGCGTGAAAGAGATCACGCCAGCCTCCGTGCAGTAATTGGAACAAGTTCTCTTCATCGGACTTCATGTGTCGAATTTGTTGCTCCGGTTTTGGTCAGGTGTAAGAGTGAAAGGTATTCCTTGCTGGACCATTTCCAGGTTCAGCGTTTCCCCATCTACAGCAGCCATACTCGAACTCCTTCCCTCTCCAAACAATAACTACATGTAGCAGGAAGATGTCTACGCCGGCCATTTTCACAAAAATCGACCCTGGCCACGACAGCGGCTCACAACTTCTCCAACAGATATCTAGCTTCGTTCAGGGTTACATAATCCCCGCCATAATGATCACGGGAGTCCTCGGTAATAGCTTGTCATTTGTGGTGTTTATCCGGGCAAGACGCCGTGCGGATGCTCCCGTTCAGTATCTGAGCCTCCTGGCGGTATCTGACACTGGCGTCATTCTCACCCTTGGCCTGCACCAGTGGCTCTCGTACGGCTTGGCCTACATCACAGGCGGGCTGGTTTCAATCCAGATGTTCACGGCTTCGCAACTTGCCTGCTCGCTCGGGGCTTTTGTCATCCACGCCTCTGAGTGCACATCGGCCTGGGTCATCGCAGCGTTTTCAATCGAAAGGTCCTACGTAGTTTTGTTTCCCTTGAAACGTGCCAACATCACGACAAGAAAAAGGGCAATTCTCATAACCCTTCTTTGTTTCATAGTATACGCCTTCAGCATTCACAGATTTTGGTTATGGAGACTCTACAGGATTGGCGATATACATGCTTGCTTCTACACGTCGAATATCTTCTGGTTGTGGCAGTTCGACACTTTGATTCACAATTACCTGCCTTGTTCAGCCATCATCGTTGCCAACACTTTGATCCTGATCGGCGTTCGCCGTGCGAAGACGCCTAGTCTTACCTCGCCGACGCCGGTATCAAAGAAGACACCTCAAGATCGTAAGATTTTGGTCTCGCTGATGCTGATTTCAACTTTCTACGTCGTTTTCATGTTACCCGCTTCAGTCAGTTTTGCGTACTTGACTTACATATATGAGTGGAAAAATTACGGTTTAGCCTACATCACTTTCATGGATAATATCGTAACCTTTTTCGATCAGTTCAGCATGTTCAACTTCTGTTTTAATTTTGTGATCTACGGATGCACGTTGCCCTTCTATAGAAATGAAGTCAAGAAGATGTTTACAGCTTGCAAAAAGCGATGAAATTTTCAAAGAATATTTGGAAATTCACCTGGTTCAGAGGGAAGATTGTCTCAACGGAAATTGTCCAACGCTAGTCCACAGGTGCTGGTATATACTATACCTTGTTTACACTACATAAAAGTCCGGGCTCAGCCCGGACTGAGCACGGGCTTTTTGCGTTTACACCTATGAATCGCCGTGTCTAAAAAAGCCCGGGTTTAAAACCCATACATGCCTCATACATGCTCAAAAAGCCCGGGCTTATTTCAGACCCGGGCTTCGAAAAGTCCGGGCTTTTTCAGACAGGTGTAACCACGGCTATAATCGAGTCATTTCCAAGACCGACTGTATTTCTGGAGATGGTTGTTGCCACAAATGTCCCTGCTGCCAGTGCGTCTTTTAGCATGTAAGATCGACAGAGCTTTGGTGTACCGGTATCTTGAATTTTTAAATTTCAACTTCGTTGCTACGAACTGGAAGCGAAAGACAAATTTTAAAGTTTGATGAATAGGCGTGAGAAAAACTACGTATGGTGATTTGTTGCAGATGCTAAATTATATGTAAACGAAGTCGGTCTAAGCCATTTATTATGTAATGATATTCTGGGATTTAAGAATTAAGTCATGAAAAATGCGGGTCCACGCAAGGCCATCGTAACGGATATTGCGATCTTTTCATGAATGTGGTCCCGTGGAAACGACCGAGGCGCAGCTGCCAACGAATGTAGAGAATCTCGTCTAGAAGTCCATGTGATGTTTCGTTCAGCACAATATTTGTACAGTTAGATAAAGAGGAATAAAATTAGAAAACGTCCTTGAAGCTATTTTTGCTGCTGAGAGGGAAACGTCTGTCAACTTTGTGAAGGAAATATTCAGTTGTTATAACGCAAGCGGCGGTTGCAGCCTGGGACTTTGTCAGATGCCTGTTTCGACAATGCTCGTTAAAAATATTTCAGAAAACGACGTACATGTGTAGCCTCCTCGCTATGAGTGCACATCAGCCTGGGTCATCGCAGCGTTTTCAATCGAAAGGTCCTACGTTGTTTTGTTTCCCTTGAAACGTGCCAATATCACGACAAGAAAAAGGGCCATTCTCATAACCCTTCTTTGTTTCATAGTACGCCTTCAGCATTCACAGATTTTGGTTATGGAGACTCTACAAGATTGGCGATATACATGCTTGCTTCTACACGTCGAATATCTTCTGGTTGTGGCAGTTCGACACTTTGATTCACAATTACCTGCCTTGTTCAGCCATCATCGTTGCCAACACTTTGATCCTGATCGGCGTTCGCCGTGCTAAGACACCTAGTCTTACCTCGCCGACGCCTGTATCGAAGAAGACAACTCAAGATCGTAAGATTTTGGTCTCACTGATGCTGATTTCAACTTTCTACGTCGTTTTCATGTTACCCGCTTCAGTCAGTTTTGCGTACTTGACTTACATATATGAGTGGAAAAATTACGGTTTAGCCTACATCACTTTCATGGATAATATCGTAACCTTTTTCGATCAGTTCAGCATGTTCAACTTCTGTTTTAATTTTGTGATCTACGGATGCACGTTGCCCTTCTATAGAAATGAAGTCAAGAAGATGTTTACATCTTGCAAAAAGCGATGAATATTTGGAAAATTCACCTGGTTCAGAGGGAAGATTGTCTCAACGGAAATTGTCCAACACTAGTCCACAGGTGCTGGTATACTATACCTTGTTTACACTACATAAAAATCCGGGCTCAGCCCGGAGCTGCCAACGAATGTAGAGAATCTCGTCTAGAAGTCCATGTGATGTTTCGTTCAGCACAATATTTGTACAGTTAGATAAAGAGGAATAAAATTAGAAAACGTCCTTGAAGCTATTTTTGCTGCTGAGAGGGAAACGTCTGTCAACTTTGTGGAGGAAATATTCAGTTGTTATAACGCAAGCGGCGGTAGCTGCCTACGACTTTGTCAGATGCCTGTTTCGACAATGCTCGTAAATATTTCAGAAAACGACGTACATGTATAGCCTCCATCCTCGCTGGTGTGCCATCGTCGACAACACTGAAAAGCTCAAGGTCGTCGGAGATTGACCGTTTCTAGAGAATAGGCGTCCATGAGACGTTATACGATGAAACTACGATCCGATGGATGCATACCTTTTGTTTTCACTTGACACTCTCTCATTATCTCGGGACTTTACCGATTATCGTTTCAATTTCTTCAGCAACACGTTCCTGTTGTTTCCAGCCCCAAAGCATCTGAAAAGATTCAGCCAGTTGCTAGCGTGAAAGAGATGACGCCAGCCTCCGTGGAGTAACTGGAACTAGTTCTCTTCATTGGACTTCATGTGTCGAATTTGCTGCTCCGGATTTGGTCAGCTGTGAGAGTGAAAGGTATTCGTGGCCAGACCATTTCCAGGTTCAGCGTTTCCCCCGTCTACATCAGCCATACTCGAACTCCTTCCCTCCCCAAACAATAACTACATGTAGCAGAAAGATGTCTACACCGGCCATTTTCACGAAAGTCGACCCAGGCCACGACAGCGGCTCACAACTTCTCCAACAGATAATCCCCGCCATAATGATCATAGGAGTCCTCGGTAATAGCTTGTCATTTGTGGTGTTTATCCGGGCAAGACGCCGTGCGGATGCTCCCGTTCAGTATCTGAGCCTCCTGGCGGTATCGGACACTGGCGTCATTCTCACCCTTGGCCTGCACCAGTGGTTCGCGTATGGCCTGGCCTACGTCACTGGCGGGTTAATTTCAATCCAGATGTTCACGGTTTCGCAACTTGCCTGCTCGCTCGGGGCTTTTGTCATCCACTCCGCTGAGTGCACATCAGCCTGGGTCATCGCAGCGTTTTCAATCGGATCTACGGATGCACGTTGCCCTTCTATAGAAATGAAGTCAAGAAGATTCTTACAGCATGCAAAAAGCGATGAATTTTTGAATGAATATTTGTAGTTTATGACTATGGTGTGCACATGAAGTGAGTAGGCTACGTAATCTGGACTGCAATGTAGTATTATGACTATAGTGTGTAAATGAAGTAGGCCGATGCTCTGTGACCTCAAACTGTAATGCAAATAAAGTGAGTACCGGCCACGTAACCTCGAACTGCAACCAATGTAGTATATGAATTGATATGACAACGCCAAAAAGGCGATATCAACACGAAATCCCAGCTGTTATGTGACCTAAAACACGGCGATGCACACAGCTTTGGATTCATGAAAAAAAAAACCGAATCTTTGCAGAATAACTAGAAAATTTGAAAAATGGATTGGCGTGTTTGTAGAATACGTCGTGAATGTGTTTATAATTCTCATTAGATTTCTTCCCTTACTATTGTGGCAGGAGTGAGACCTCGGGTGGTAAGTCGGATATGCCGTGCATCATACTAAATATAGACATNAATCTGAAAAATAAATCATGAGACACCTGTGGCAGGTGTCGTTAGGAGACAACTCGATGGCATGTTGATGATAGCTTTCGTGATTTGTTTGGAAGCGAGATTTGCAGACGAGATTAAATGCATACAACGTATTTTGATAAGGGAAGGTTGAATGTCCGCTGTACCTACACGATCAAACTTTTCATCCATTTTTTGGAAATTCAGATTCCGGGCCTATTGGGGCATCAATATAAAAACCCGCATGTAGGCCTTTATTGAGCATAATCAGAAAATTAGATGAAAAATTTGATCGTGTACAGCGGGCATAACTCGATGTCTGGTAAGGGTAGGGACACACCTAACGCGAATCGCATGCGATAGGCCAACGCATGCGTCAAATGCTTTGTGTACGTACTGACGAAGTACTTGGAGTTTTTTCGTTGCAGAATTTGATGCTGAACACTTTTACGATGAGCATCGTGGGTGTCAAGGACCCTACAAGTACCCAGTGCACCAACAGGTACCCCGCCCTAATAACTTGTTCATCACTAACTACATGATAAAGAAATGAGCAGTAGGTAAAAATGAGTGGGCAATTTTGAGTCAACGTTCTCAAGAATTTGAGTTCAAGTTTCCTACAAATTCATTATCGGATGGAATTTGATATCTTCAAATGAGGTCAAAGGCTTTGGTATTCAAAACAGCATTGTTGTCAAAAGAGCAATATGTCTCATTTCAAGCCTATATACTCCACTCTCTGTCTCCCAAAATTTGTTGACATTTTAGTAAGTTTACTTAGCGAATAGGCTACTTGAGAATCACGTACCGACTGAACATTCTAACCCCAAAAATAGATGACTAATATTGTCAACCAATTGGATACCAAAATTTGTCACTTTTTTGCGTTCTGTTACTTCGAGAACGGAAAAATACCCATCAGCCCGAAAATACATAACGAAGTTCTTCGTCAGCAAAGACCATCAACACGTAACAATGGCGTTTATAACAATGTTCGTTGTATTTTTACAACACTTTGTCTCCGAGGCGGATACATCTTATACCACCCATGATATATTGACCCACAAATCTTAAATATCTCTGCCGCTGCCATTTGGTAAGCTCCGTAAACCAAAAACCAACAGACAGGTCGAGTTTTGAACTTGCACGAAGCAGCAGTTATACGTTCAAGAGAGCTACGCTAGCCATCGATTCGAGCTGAGGAAGTCACGTGAAATTGGCATGGTTTCATGTGAAATAATCTGATTGATGGTCGAGTGTGACCATAACACCTTTTTTCATTACACGTATCTAATTTTACTAACCAACTTTCTCAACTCGCGTCTCGACAAAAACACGAACAGACGGCTAGGGTAGCTCTCGAGAACATTGTGTTCACCAGAGCTACCCTAGCCGTCGATTCGCGATACAAGTTGACCTTTTCGTGGCAGATTTTGAAACCAAGGTGAATGTCGCTTACCTACCGATACTCGATGACAATCGTCGACACGAGATACATGTAGATAATGTCGTTACCAAGGACACCACAGGATGGAAGCCTCAGAGGACTTTACGTCATGATGACATTTTCAAGCACATCTTAATTGTATGAGGTTGCATGGTTTCCATGGATAAGGATTTATCTTTGTTGTTTTTTCCACTATTTGGGTTCCCGCAACAATACAGACATTACGTAATGCCGTTTAAAAATGAAAAAGGAGACGGGATTACCGGTATCAAAGAAAACAAGCATTGACTGATGCAACAATGCATATTTTTCAACAATTACAATTAGCTTTGAACCTGTGGTTTTTGATTGAAATTAATGTATGATTATGTCATGCTGCACTAATTACATTCTTTGTAGGCCTACACGTGTACATGGTTTGTTTAGTCTTTGACGACAAGTACCCTGATCACGCCACAAACACCAGCATCGACTGCGAAATCACACGTACGAGACCCAATCAGAGTGCTTCTTACTCAGCAATGATTATTCTGATTGGCTGAGGGGATTGAAATAAAGGATAGGGTTAGCATTGTATCATTTAGAGAATACGTTAGTTGCAACTGTACAGGGTGGCTCAGAAAAAGTTTCCCCAGCCAATTTTTTTAAATCAGTGGACAATGGAACTGGATGCCAATATTTAAACATGCTGCATGATGATGTTTTTTGTGCTTCAGTGGCAAGTTATGTTGAAAACTGCCTCCAGAATCAGTTGGATGTTGGCACGCTTTGAACTAATTCATCTGAAAAATGCCAGGGGAACATACATTTTTCTGGACCACCCTGTAGATTGGACCACCTGCAGCACCGCGGTGAACTAATCATTAAATCCAATATACATGTACGAGTTGATCACGTGAAAGGAAAGAGCCAGATCTTACATGTCTGCTGCATCAATTTATCGAAAATCAAAAATTCTATTTTTGCCATCAACGAACCATTACATATCAGTGCACTTAATCTGATAGTCGTCTTGTTGTATCAGCAATTCTAGATGAACGTGAGCATTGTCACAAGCATTGTCGTAGTTGTATTCCACTGCATTGATTTCCCATATCGTATTGTCATGGCTGTTCGGGAGTTTGTCAATAGTATGGTCTGCACTCAGTGGTGTTGTCTTATAAGTTGTCTATAGACTCTGAGAAGTAAACGAAGGGTTCTATACAGTTCATTGCCGGTGTGATAGAATCTAATGCCCCCGTCTTCCTGATGTCCCCTTGTATTGTTTGCCACAGGATTAAGGGTCTTCGTCTCTCTGGAGTCCAATTGAATGCTGCCGCTTAATCCCTAAATGTATTGTTGGGGGACATCACATATCGGGGGACATTAGATTCTATTACACCTGATCCAGCATCCAGAAAAAGAAGGGCGTGGCTTTTGCTAATGGCATGCGACCCAGGCAAAGACCGAATGCCTGTTTTTCCTGGTCAAATTCAAAGAATTTCAACAAAATAGAGGGGTCTTACGCCCCTTCCGCCGCCCTCTAAATCCGACCCTGCTGTGTCTGGGTGTCCTGGCCGTTTAAATTCTTACCCTGATCACCCATGAACGTGAGAGGAAATAGAGCCTACACTAGCAAGAACCCGTGGTGGCAATCGGCGACTCTGATTTTGGCGGAGGTTGGAATGCACGGCACGGCTGGAATTGGTGCAACACGGTGTGCGGTAGGGAGAATTTAGAAAGCAATCGAACAACACCGTTAAAAAAAGTAAAATTGCCAGCAAAACAAAGTCCTCTTCGCAAATTAAATCACCCGTTGCATCAGAATATGGTATCCTCTATTACCACCCCGAATTTCGAGGCAAAACCAAGCTTCTAAGTGCGACTTTATTGAGCCGACTTCCAGCATTATTATATAGATATGTAGGGATTGTATTGAATTTTTCCATCATGGCCGAGGTCAAAGCATTATTGGCCATGGTATTAGTGGTAAGTACGGATGAGGCCATTATTGAAGAGAAGAGAGGATAAAGCCATGCATCCTCCCATAGCAGGGTTTTGGTCCTGCTTCTCTTCATACGCTCGCATACAAGTTTGTGTGAGTGGATGAGAGCGAGGTAAAACCCCCGCAGTGGGGGATGAAAGCCATGAAAATCGAAAAACATGATGACATTTTATCTCATTCTTTCTGTCATTCAATATCAGTCATGATATTAGATGCAAACCTAGTAAGACGACAACTGTAAAACAAACCCAGCGACTTAATAGGGGATTAAAAATACATGTAAAAGCAGTGAGATATTTTTAAAACAGGTTTGCATTTCAATTATTGCTTTTACCACTGATCGATGAAGGTTCAGATGTTGGCAAGGAAATCCAAAACCGAGATACCTTATCTTGACATTGGAGATACATCCTACCTGAGTGGAGGTTTGAAATGTTAAAGGGAAGTACAGTGGCACCTCTCTATTAAGGACACCTTCGGGACTGACAAATGCTGTCCTTAATTGAGAGGTGTCCTGATTATAGAGGTTGAAATGAATATAAATGACCAGTTTGGGACTGAACATTGGTGTCGAGGTGTCCGTTAAGGGAGGTTCCACTGTAGTCGTAACAGTCAAAATGAAACTAAGAATAATTTCGCGGCCCGCGAAATTCACAATTTCAAAATTACAAATATTTGTATTTTCGTGAATTAGATCACTAGACAGGCCTAAATCCGCAATTGACGCGTGCTGATTGTATCCAAAGAGAATAAAGCCATGGCAGTCGCGCAATAATGCACTTTTTATGGAATAAATGCCATATTTAGCATTAATATATCCAAGATGGCGGCGATCGATCGTGCGTTTGGACACTTTGGCTGGCACGACCTATTCGCTTTAAGAGGGAATGCCAATCACGTTGTTTTTCTTCAGGATTTCCAGACTGTTAAAGAACCCTTCGTTTACAGAGTCTAGTCGGAGAAAAATACACGGCATGTGAAAACCAAGTCTGTAAGAAAATATGCGTACGTTCTAGTATAGGTATAGGTATGTAAAATTTCAATATGACTAGTCTAGGAGTGCATCAAACGAAGACAAGTTCCTTCTTGACATATTCTTCAACAGCTCACTCTAAAAGGTGCAAAACCCGGGCCAAGTTTACCTACCTGTATTCAAAGTGGCCCTAGCCTACTCAAGAGGTATAAAAATGGCACATTTTGAACGCACTCGTTGGCACGGACTTGACGAGGGAGAAATGTAGGTCTGGTCATATTCAACGGTAATAAAATTATAACCGTCATTAAGTAGTTTGATGCAAACATGTACGTGTAACGAGGTCAATATTTGATGAAGATCACTTATATCGTCAGTGAAGATGTGGTCATACAAAAAATGCCTGTTCGGATACCTAGTTGACACCTGCACATGCCTTTTTTCAGGAATACCGCCGCTGGTTGTTGGTAAAGACAAACCTACGATCCTATCGCTGGAAGGGTGCATGTATAATATAGAGTTTTCGCAAAGCCCCCGAAACGCCAAAGCAAACGTCTATCCTTTTGTTCGGTCCTCTTCGTGGCATCGAACAATGGGTTTGGCGTTCGCGTTGGCGTTTCCGGGGCTTTGCAAAAACTCCCCACTACCTCAAACCAACGTGAGCCACTTTGGTTCTTTAGATTTTGATAAAATCTGAACCCTCACGAAAATGTACAAAATAGTAGGCCTAAGTGCATCTTTTGTAATGCATCATGAAATGCAGTGCACTTCGGTGAATGTGTAAAGCATTAAAAAAACGTAGTTTACGAACTTGAAAGTACGTTTTTAACGCAATTCAAGATTCATTGAATAACGATGAAAAATCGACCGATTTGTTCATCAACATCTATGATACAAATTTCTGAAGAGAGATTAGTTCACCTATGAGAATGCACTCAAAAGTAAATGAAACGAACTGATCTTTTTACTTTGGGAAAGAGGGGTGCCCGGGACCCGAAAATCGCCTTTATTGTACCTTTCGAACGAAATTGAACGTCTAAAATATTGACACCAGAGTAGAATTTCGCCGCTTCTTACACGTAGGTCTAGCATTTGTAATTGAGTTTGTTTGTACCTGGTGCATTTGTAAGGGCAAGTAGTTGACACCTGCACATGTGCATCCAAGTGAGGAACATAAGTAGCTTCAGATGGCCTTTTCCGTACTTACCAGGACCAATAATGCTATGGCTTCGGCCCTGACGGAAAAATCTGATACTGTGTTTGCTAAGCAATACTGGCCGTGCATGTTCAATGGACATAAATTTCAGTAATGACCGCCATTACAGCAATATTTCAGCACAACAAATAATCGCCATCGCAAAAAGAAAAAAAACAGATGCTTCTCATCATTTTGTAAATAATCTGCAGCCATTTCAACAAAACAGCCAAAACTCGATTTAATATCATCATTTGGGTCAAATCCGTATTATTTACGTGCAATTTCCGTGATTACTCGATAAACTGATTTTTTTTTCAATCAACTTGGCTTGCGTCAAGGTTGAAGGTATCGTTTCAGATGTCATGATATTGTCAAAGATAATGAGTATTTGATCGAGGACGCGTTTAATTCGCAGAAATTGGCCGCGGAGGCCATTTGCAACACAAAAGCACAAAACGGTTACAGCAACTGTAGATCACGTCATTAAAGGCTTCTTTCCCCTTCTGGTTCATTGAGCAATCACGGCCACCTGATTGCCGGTGAAATCGCGTGGGAAATCTCTTCGCGGAAACCTGACGCATGCCTACAACTTAAAGGAGCACTGAAAAACTCTGCTTCGTCAAAATGACGAACTTACAGTTCATCCGCTTCCCAGCGGCGCGAGGTTTATCAACGATAGCTCCGCAATGGCTGGGTCAAATTTGACGAAACATAGGCCTACGTCAATCGACTTGTCTTTCTTGTCGGTATCTTTCTGCTATCTTCATTTTTCGCGTAAGGCCGACATAACGGATCCCTTTCTCAAAACCTATTTCATTTCGCCATGGTGTTCAGTGCAGTTTACACATGCGCGATGCATTGCGTCATTTCAAAATGGCCGCCATTTCGGCCGTCAACACAAACTGTGATTTGTGAAGGAACTTTTTTCTGTCACGTTTTGCGGGAAAATGACAGTGATGATGGCTGTAGCGCCAAAAAGACAAATCTATTGATGTATGGTACATGTACCCGGTACATGTATATCACTGATTCGGCCCAGCCGTTACGGAGCTATCGTTGATAAACCTCGCGCCACTCGGAACTGGAATGGAGAGTAGGTTCGTTTTCCATTATCACCAAACTGAGTATCTAAATTCGTCAATGGCAAGTCCAGGTTCGTCATTTTGACGAACATAAACAACGGTTCATCAAAATGACGAACGTGGACTTGTCGTCTTGACAAACCCGTGTTTATGTTCGTCAAAATGACGAACGTGGACTTGCCATTTTGACGAATTTAGATTGGTGATAATGGAAAACGAACCTAAGTTCGTCATTTTGATGATTCAGAAGCAGAGTTTTTCAGTGAGCGCGGTATTGCCACTTTTTCTCGACAGTCGGCGCCACCATCGCCGTGCTCGCCACTCTCCAACCCCAGGGATTAACTACATTGTCGGCGAATGGGCCCGATGTACGACGTACATTTTGTAATGGTTTACTTGTCGTTCGCATTGCTGCCGCTAGATGGTTATTCTACGTCGGCAGTCTATACCGGTAAGAGACCGCATGCCGTGTTCCTTTAAGGTTGTCAGACCTCTTGTTCTAGGCAACTGATTAACAGCCAAGCCCCAAGAGCAAAATCAACACATCACAGATGGTAAAGTAACTTATTTATCACTGAAATACCTCGGGCACCATCTCGTTTGCCACGACTTTCTTCACAGGACTTTACGGTATTTACGATGACGGATTCTCGCCAATCCGAAAAAGCTCGCATTACAAATTTATTTAGGACGGAGTAGAAAAACCATGCACCTACTACAACAATGAAGAACGCCACAGCATAAAGCGTCCAGAAACTGTACTTGACTTTATACTTTAGACTTTATACTTTAGAGGGTGTTCGGTCGACACCTACCAGGCTTTATTACAGCCTCGGATACAATAATGATATTAAGAGTTTGAACCCCAAATAACACTTTGATGCATGTATATACGACAAGAAATACATGAAGACATGTAGGCCTACATGCATCACGAAAGGTAGGTGACAAATTTAGTATTTGATAAATTTAGAATTAGGAGTACCACATTCGTGTGACTTCCAGTTAGGTCAAGCAAGGTCACTATGACCTTGGAATTTGACAAGTGAAACATTTGAATTTATTTTAAGTATGTAACTTGCCTTGTAAGGCAAAAATGCCAATACTACAATGATCTGCACTAAGTGAACCATACAGGCATGACAGGTGGTTTAAAAGATTTCCGGAGCAAGTATTTGCATGCAATTTGGTCCGATAATGTGTACAGAGACATTTTAGCATTGGACACCACCCAGATATTGATCAAACTATATAAGTTATCGAAAACCGCACGGAACAATCGTTTGGAACTGTATGACGCGGTTAATTGTTTTAATACAAAATGACGAGAAATGACGAGCAATGGGAACGAGTAACGAGTGCACAATACATAATTGCCCAGAAAAAATGTATTGTTAAGAAATGACGAACATTGGGAGTAACGTTTCTTCGGAAAACTTGTATTGAGTAGCCTAACGAGTAGCGAAAACGAAAAGTGATTTCTAGCAATTTCGAGCAGCCAACTCTACTACTCGACTTCTACCGAAGGGAAATGTTGCAAAACAGGGTCTGAACCAGGCGCGGATCCAGAGGGGGTTGGGGGTCGTGGCCCCCCCCCCTTGCTCTCCACCACCAATTGTTTTTTTTTTCTCAACAATTTGCGACGATAAGCATAAA
>NMRB01000301.1:239148-274915 GCA_002633025.1 Notospermus geniculatus | reverse complement strand
CCCCCGTCGGCGCCCGCCTGCACCGACAGTCTTCGCCGGCCCTGACCCCCTCTGCCAAAATCCTGTATCCGCGCCTGTGAACAGTATCAACCATTATGCCTACGTTGTAACTACCGGTCGCCAGCAGCTAGGCCTACTTGCCGGTCACTTCTTTCAGCTAAAGGAAGAAGGAAGAACTAAAGGGAAAAGGTGAAAAATGATCAATTTCACTGTCGTTCAAAGTAAGGAGGAAATAGAAAGAGTGTGATCAACTTACCTTCCACTTTTTGGTCCATTCACAGCCATCACCTGTCTCGTAAAAGGATTGAGCATAATCCTACATTTGAATAAAATCCGCGCACCGAATGTGTGTCAGCTGAGGCCACGACAATCGAAAGCTTGACTGAGTTTCTGGAGGTGGAGTCGGTGACGTCACCAAATGAAGTACTCTCGTTGCTAGGGCGGAGTGATCCTGTAGCAACCTGGTAGTTAAATGAAATTCCGGTCGACATGTTCTGTCTTCTAATTAATCCTCGTGCGTCTCATTTTAACCCTTTCAGAGACTATGTACACTACTACAGACGCATGTATAACAAAGTGTGCTCAAGAAGTTCGGCGGCAGCAAACAATAGAAAACTTAAAGGGAACCTGACCATATAGGCACCAAGATATTTGGCTCATATTACATGTAGTGCAGTCACTTCATCATAGGTGGCGCTAGCACCTGAAAACGTACAGATTTTGGCCCGAATATTGATTTTTAGTGTATTTTAATTGCAATACATGTCAGAGTTAGATTCTCATGCTAACCGATTGGTGTAATAAGCACATCAAAATGCCTATGAAAAGTCTTCTGTAGGATCCCTTAAGGGTAAAATGTGAGATAAATTAACAAGTAACGAAGACTGGCTAGGCTAGTACCAGGAAATTTATTTCAACAGCTCCCATGAAATATTGGTTGCAGGTGTCAACAAACGTACAGTTCACTTTTGTGCATATGATCACACTTTATGATATGCCACGTCATTTTTAGCCATACGCTTTGCGGTAATCAAGGAAAGTAATATTTTTGATCAACTATGCCCCGTCCTAGCTTCCCCTTGTGTGGACATGTTTACAGGTAAAACATAATCCGTCCAGCAACCTGCAAGCATCACATTGCAAAAAGTTCATTGATGAACTATGCATCAACCTCAAAATGTAATAAAATGTCACTCATATGGCGTGCGATTGATAATAAGCTAAACGTCGAATGCAAACCTCAATAACCATTGCGCCATACGCAACATGTATAATAGTTGAGGACAATTGTATTTTTATATCGACTATAATTGATTGATGAGGTTAATATAGTACTACGATATGAAAAATGTCCCCAGAGCATCAATAACCTTGAGGCTGTGATGACTCACGATGACCGGATAGCTACGAACTGCCCAGGCTAATGGTACTTTGCGGAACTGAATAGAACAGATGGGAACGAAACTAATTTCGAGCCGGGGTGATTTTTTAGTACCTTTATGGCGGAAAAACTGAAGTATCAGTGATACTATCACGGCGCTAATGACGCCAGCCACTGATACATGTAGTTGAGTCGACGCCGCCGTAAGATGTTTGTTGATTGGTTGAAACACCTTGAATGTCATATGGCCCAAAGTGGTCCTGAAAGTGAATCACTGATTGGCCTGTTAGTTTGGCGCCAATTCTAATACGCACTAGTGTCGCCCTCTATTGGCCTTCTGCCGAGAATCGCGTGAACCAGTGTTCGAGAATGTATTATTACAATACAATGTATTTAAGTGGATACCCTAGGAACGAGAGTTACTCTACATGGGGCGAGGTTGATAAGCGGTAATTTAACAACATTGTCAATAGAGGTCTCCCTTAACGCGGGTATGTTTAGCGCAGGATAGGGAAGGAATCACAGTGCCCCTTTAAGTGACTTATGACGTACTGTACGATGTATTTCCATATTTGAGATTTCGCACAGTTCCATCTAATACAGAAGATAATCAAGTATTAGGGGAGACCGGGGCACATTGAACACACGTTCACATTGAGCCACCCTAAATAATTTTTTTTAAAATGCAGGATAACTTTTCACCTTTTTACTGAAGAGACTTCGGTTGGTAAGCTACCTTGCCAGAATACCACATGTAAATTCTGTGGTACCAGTTTTGATTGATCACAGTTCAAATAATTGAGGCCTAAAAAGTGAGTTTATCATGTTTTTGGTATTCAGATAGCTGTTAAGTATCTAGAGGAGCTGTAGGTCCAAGTGATTAATGTTTAAAAGCAACATGGAACTGTGCTCCTGTGTGGAAACTGTCAGTGATGTGGATTCATGCGTGAAGCTAGCAAGGCCAAATTTGTAATAAAATACGTGCCGGGGCAGTTTGAGCCATCCATTCCGGGGCACATTGAACTTGGCAATACACTAGTGGTTAAATTGAAATTGTGTTTAGATCAGTTGCCTATGACCAAAAGACGGTTTATAGGAGGAGCTGGTTTCAGTTTATTCCACTGTAGTCTATGACAAGCGACTTCGTGGTAGTGGAGGATTTTGATTGGAAGTAGGAGCGTTAAATGTTATTTTCAGTGCTCAGTTGCCATGGTTACTACCAGTTCAAAATTTGGGGCTAGTAGGCCTTGTTAAAAATCAACTTCTTCATATTGTTCATTCAGTAAACTATGTTATGGTTTTAAATAAGTTTTCGTGCCTAATTATTTTATTTTCATTGAGTGGCTCAATGTGCCCCACTGCTTGGTTCAAACTACCCCGGTAACGGGGCAGGTTGAGCCAGAAAAATTCTTTTTTTCACTTGCCCGTTTCATTGCTTTATTATTAAAAAAGCCCAAAACATTCAATGGCAATAGTTAGCCAACAAACCAAACTGGATGATGGATGTGTTAAGATGGCTCAATCAACACAAGCAAAACGTCCAGGGGCCAAAATTTAAAAAGTGGCTCAATGTGCCCCGGTCTCCCCTACACGCGGCGTGATTTCAGGGAACAGATTCTCCTGACATATCACTCCCTTCCTCCAGTAGCTAGTTTGCCGCAGTAAAAAAGGACGTTATCGGCTTACAACGCATCCCGACAAATGTCATCTTTGCCGACCTAAAGATAGCTTTATGATTAGCAAGATGGAGTCATAACGACGCTGTTACTAGCATTTTTCCAATAACGCCGTCTGCAATGCTTCCGATATCATGTCATGGCAGCCAAGAATGCCTATAACAGTACCACTCGATCGTAAAAATATCTTACCAATCAAGGCTAAAGGAAGTTATCGTTAACATCTGAGGACGCACTGTTTCTCACGTCATCGCAAAGTGCACCCGGTTGCCATTTTTCGCGCTGCCTTTTTTCCGTTTTGGAAAAGGGCTATCTTCCGAACCTATACTATACATGTAGCTTTGGTTCCGCCCGTGAGAGCCACATTAGGGAGGTTTCGAAATCAAACGATAAACGTAAACGTTAACGACAACTTTATTTTTGTACCGAAAATGCAATACAAAATCTGGTTAATGTGTAGTATGAAAAATAACGTCGTCGTAAAGTTTTGGTTTATCGTTTGATTTCGAAACCTCCCTATTGCTGAATAGAAATCTTACGTTGCTAGTTCTGAAAACCCAGCGGTTCCCTTCAGGATGTTGTTTGGATATAAAGGAGGATAAGATACGTTCTTAGAACGAGCGGAAAGACTTCAAATCGTTGTCATTCTAAGAACAGTTGGCTTACGACTTAATTCGCTTCTCAAGCTGCATGGCAGCACAAATAATTCATGTTTGGGAGATTAGAAATCGTGTCTGTGAGTCGTGTGGCGAAATAGAACTCGCAGAATGAGGTAGCGCAGGTTTTACCTCACTGAGATTTCCGTATGGGTGCAAAGAGCTTCAGAAAAGATGACACTTGACTGTGTGATGAAACATCACCGCCTGTAGGTCTATACAGGTAACGAAGTTCGTTGTTGAAACCATCGCTTCTCGTCCTGTCTGATCTTTCTCGGAGAAAATCTGTCTGTATCTCCTCGAAACCTGAGATTCGACTCAGACTTTTTCTTACCAAAACCGAGGTTTTTCGATTTTTCGACAGCACATCCATTTTGGTTTTACGGAGAATCATGAGCGCACTTATCTGGTCGGCAAACATAAGCCTGTGATTGGTCAGGTCGAATTCCCTAAGAATACATCATTTGCATATAAAGAAATCCCTTAGCAATCAAGACGGCAGAGGGCCATTGAAACGATGAGTACATAAATAGGTACAAAGAAATTAAAAAACTTTGGAAAAGAAAGAAATGAACCAATGGAATTATTGATGGATAAGTTTAAAATATTTATTCACAAAGATTTTCTTCAAACAGTATTGCCAAATTCAGAAGCTGCATGTCGAACCTATCGATAAAATACTATTATGGGACTCGTCCAGTCGCTTTATAGCTTAAACCAAGCATTTTCTAAAGGAATGTACATGTAATGTACAGGAATGTACATGCGATGTACATGCCCCGTGTGCATAGAATATAATACAGACTGTGTTATCACGACGACCTGCTGTCATGGAGGAGAGATAAATAGCGAAGATGGGGAGAAAACGAGACTAGATGTTTCAAGGATCCCCCAAATCTTGCTGAAACTAGAGAGTTTGAGATCAACTAGTTATACGCGGTTACGTATCCGTAGGCCTACTGATGCACGCAGAAGTTCAGAATGTACACAGCTTTATCTATAATGCAACACGTGCATTACTTTACTATCCGTACAAGCCGTACGTTACAGATCTAAAACCAGCTATTAAGATCCGAAAAGATAAAGTATTAAAAGAAATAGTTCAATGCATATTTCATGTGTAGTACATGTAGTACAGGGACCTAAAGTAGGCCTACGTGTGTTTCATTGCCTACATACCTATATGTACCAGTATGTGCAAGACAAAAATAATTCGAATATCGAAAATCGTATTTGGCTGTGTAAGAAAAATGCAAACATTCTTTTTTTTTGGACGAAATACACCTACATGGCCTAGGTACACTACAATGGCACACGAAGTATTGCAATATGCCCAAGCCCTCAGTACTCTTCAATCATTTACAGAACTAATGCAATCTATCTATTTCATTTCACCCCTCTACATCGCAGTATTGCCAATATCTTTTCAGGCGGAACTGCTTTTTCAAAACTAGGGTCGGCACTATTCTGGTGTCCATTCTATAATTCAATGTTTAGTCAAAGAGCATCCTCCGACAGCAAGGCTTTGGTCACATTCCTTCTTCATACACTCGCAGAATGACGAGTAGCGAGGTAAAAACCCCTGCGGTGGGAGAATGATGAAGACGAGGTAGGACTTCCTGTGCATAGAAGTATACGGTATACGATCACGCCGGTTGTCAAAGGCTTCACAAAGGGTTTGCAACCTGAGGCAATTGTTAACTGGCGTGTCCGTATACCGTATACTTCTATGTACAGGAAGCCTAAACGCCAACAAACTTTACATGTAGCTGTACACTACCACTGCCATTTCGATTTTTCATACCCAGATCCATCCACCAGCGAATGTATCATGCTGCCATCTACTCTATTTAAATTAAATCAAGCAATGTGCCACTGGAAGGTCAAGCACAAATCTGAGGTAAGATACTGATTACATCTGACGGTAGGCCTACCCTTTCTAACCGCACCATTAATTTAATTTAATGCATCAGAGAGTAACCCTGCATTTCTTGCATCCATCCACTCTCCTATAGCAAGGCTTTGTTCTCGCTCCTCTTCATGCACCCGCAGAGTGTAAAGAGGATGAAGAGCGGAACGAGGTGAAAAACCCTGATATGGGAGGATGCCATTATGAAAATCATTTACCATAGATCCATGTACAAGCATGACAACTACACAGTGCATGCACTGCCCCAACTGTAAAGCCGTCCCAACTTCAGAAAACGTCGTGCCAACTTTCAGATATCCTACTCTTTCAAGCAATTTTTACTGTCGGTAGGCCTAGGTCTTCTTTTCAAGAAGATTTTCTTGCTTCNCCCCCCCCCCCTCAACCCAACCCACCCAACCCCAAATAACAACAAAACAAACCACAACATATCAGATCGCCTTCAAAAAATAACAATTTCTAATCCAGAACGCGCCATGTCTAATTCAGCGCATGCGCTAATTCAAGAGACCCTCGTAGCTCCGCGCCCTCTTTCGGTACACTTTTTCTTGTTGCTTTCTCGTCACAGACTTCTCTACTCGGATCAACCCCTCACTCATCGCATCTGATATCGTCATGGAGTCTTCTGTATCGGGGTTAATGTATAAACCAGCCGCCAAATCAACAATGCCATCTCGTGTCGCCTGGTCGATTGAGATCTCTTTGAAATCTCGCGGGTCCGTGACTCCCGCGATAATGAACATTTTCACCTCCTGACTTTCAAATTCTGATATCTCTGGCGCGTAACATTCGATTCTTTCTTCGACTTCTTCGTCGACGAGCCTAGTTTTGAATTCAAATATCCTGAAAAATAAAGACGGTTCTCTTCAGAATTTTTTTAGTAACAAATGCAGGTATCGGACGGTTTTGGAATCACAATGATTATACTGACCAAAACAAGAATAAACTACATGTAATCATAAATTTTTAAGGTCGAGCAGATTTGCCGGCCCCCGTTATAATTATTTGCTGATTCATACAGCAAGGGCCTAGGTTGGCGTTCAACACACTTACTTTTTAGACCTCCTGCCCATGCTACTGCTGCTTGCCAGGCTTAGGGTACTAATACTATACATGCTTTTGATACTGTTGTTGTTGGTAGTCTTCTTCTGAAAAGGAAGATCGTAAACATGAACATGTATAGTAATTTTCGCGGTCGGCAAAGTTCCTTTGGTGGCCGGATAAGACATGCTATACATGTACATGTAGAAGCAGTTTCGTCGGAAAAACTTCAGTCGTGGTGCACCATTTTTGCCACCAAGTGAGCAAAGATGATGACATTCAATGACTTATGCAGCGGTCAATGCAAACTATGTATCCCCCTGGTCAGGGGTGGTCACCGTGGCATTTGCACATGCCTGATCATCGATGAGCGGTTTATTTTGTAGAATAATGTAATCCTCCAGCATCTTGAAATCATGAAAATTGTCACTAAAGAATCTAGCTAAGGTTACACCTGTTGAAAATACCCGTGTTTTTCCAGACCCGTGTCAAACCCGTGTGTGCGAAAATCCCGGCGAGAGGTCACACCACTAATTTTAGTTAGATAGCCCGGCGACAGTTGCGCTGCATGCATATTGACTCTTCAGTCATTTCTGCATTGTCCACATTTTTGGAGGCGCGAAAAAGACGTCACTTAATGGCTGCGCCATCTGTAGCCGTGCGAAGAACTAACGTAAACACGGGAATTTCGAGCTTGCCGTGTCTCAAAAACCCGTGTTTTTCAGACAATTCATAGGTGTGACCGCAAAAAAACGGGGATTTTTTGAGTGTAACCACGGTTTCTTACTTTTCTTTAAAATGACAACGATTGTTATCTCACTCGAACTATGTTATTTCCTCATGTTGTCAGTTCAAATTTATAATCTATTTGGGATTACAAGGAATTTGTAAAGGAATATGGACAAGGTGGTTCTGGGTAGAAAAGGTAGATCTATCAATGAACATGCGTTGGTGGATGATATAGTACAGGGTCTGTAGAGATGAGAAGATGCAAAAAGGATTTGCCTCTCAATAAAAGAACATGCTCCCGAGTAAACATAAAGTGGCAACGACTATCCCCGTGGAAGCAGACAACAGACAGAGGCGTTCCTGATTGGACAAAATCAGAGGTCTGAACAGACTGACGGCTTGTGATTCGTCAGCTGGGGAAAAGACATGCCGGGGAAGGAGGGTAGGCGATCGTTGATTGGACGACACAAGCAACATTCTGTATGACTGTGGTAAATGACCAATCGTCTATTTGCTACGGTTAAAATTCAAAGGCCAGCAGCGAGACACTTATTAGCACGGGCGTCCAGGAAAAGCAACACTTCGAATGCTGTACAGAACTACATAACATTCCTCCGTCCCAAACCTATCTAACATCACGCAGCGAAGGTGGAGCGAATAGTTGACACATCTATATAGTCAGGGCAAGTTGAGAGGCCCTAAATTGGACAGGCCGGGAATATAGGGACGATGGCGCTCCCTGGCATAAAAGCCACAAATCATCGACAGTAATAGTAGCTGTCAGTGAGTTGACCAATAGGTGTCACTACGACCCAATTCAATGCATATAGCGGACCCATTCATTCTTGATTGAGCACCAATCACGTGGATTTTCCTGTGTATTGGTCCGCTAGAACCTTGCTGCCATCTTTTGGCAATACGTGCGGCTGACTGCTCCTTTGGGTAAAATAATCTTTTGTGAAACAAGAGACCCACACAAGCATTCCACATTCACGAAAAATCTCAGCTTCATGTCATCGGCGCTGGAGCGGGTAACGACGGATGATGATGAGTTTTTTTCACGAGGGACTATGGACGATGATGTAGCCTATTGCTTTACTTTATTGATGACAAGGCAATGTAAAGTATGCCTAAAACCATACAGATTTCCCTTTCTACGAGATACGCATGCATCTATGTCTGAAAGGATCCAATGAAGTTGCCAAGCCGCTCTAAATGTTAGACGACTACCATCCATTTAAATCTAACCGGGTTACATGGCGGAAGCTTGGCACGTTGGAGAAGTCGCGTTGTAGAGTAGGTTAGACAGGATTAGCACATTTCCGACTCCGACTCCGACTACAACACTACGAGAACGAATTGCAGTCCGCTCTCGTCATCCTAGATAAAAACGATTTGATAGACGTTTGCAAAGCGTAAAGTGCCATAACTTTGTGGCAGAATAATTTTGACTCGTAATCGGAAGTGCACCTAAATCGCAAATATCATAGTCGTATTTCAAGTCGTAACGACTAGGATTACGAGTTCAATATTCATAATTTATCCGTATTTCCGATTTATAAGGCCAAATTTTTCTGCCTTCAATATATGGTGTTTGATGAATTTGAAAACGTCTACCAACTCGTTTTTATCAAGGATGTCCACAGCGGACTGCAATTCGTTCTCGTAGTTGAAGTCGGAGTCGGAGTCGGAAAGGTGCTAATCCTGTCTATTGACCTCACCGGTATAGGGCTAACTACGGAGATCGTCCGATGAAAAATGCGCGTTGATTGGTTGCTCTGTAAGAGCAATTTAGTCCTATCGGTGAGACGAAGAACCAATCTAGCTAAGGAGTTCCTGTCATTGTTTGTTTAATGCCATGGCCTGGAAGGTTCCACCTCTATGAACAAATAGTTCTGATGTATCCCCGGCTAGATAGAAAATGGAAGGGCCTCATGGCTCAGGTATATAGCAGGGATGCCTATACCGACCGAGTCTAACATGTCTTGCATTTCTTTAACGGGATTTACGAATAGAACACCACACGCCTGTTGGTGAAGAAGATGAGCAAGTCAAAGCAATAATTAACAAAAACGGAATCACGGCAAAAATGCGACTAAGCTACCTAACTTCAGGGCTGAATATCACTCACAGTAAAAGCATTGGCGCACCCATAATGCTAGTTCCGGAAGTGACGTTCTTGATTATTCATCGTTTAGACATCTTGGTTTCTACAGAAGTTTTGCCCATGCGCACTTATCTGGTTGGCAACCGATGCATGTGATTGGTCGTGAGATCCGAATTTGTCCACCAGATATAACTGCGCATGTGCAATGTGCAAGAAATCCAAGATGGCGGGGGCCCGTCGAAACGATAAATACAAACAGAAGTCAATTTGATGAATTCTGTTCTCAGCAACATTTGCAGTTTCGACGCTTTGAAATGACCAGATGGTGAACATCGATGCTCACACGTTCACAAATTGGACTTTCAACAGCAATTAAAGCATGGAAGTCCATTAATACATGTACCCGGTATATGAATTCCGTCTATTGCGGTGTGCCGCGACATGATCGTAGGCCCTGGTATTGGCCCGTTGTGCACAACATGCTGTTAGGTCGAAGGAATGGTTACTTTTGTGGGACCAAGCTTCCGAGTGCAAAATATCATGTCTGGCGCAGTTTACAAATGGTAAGCTAAGCTTTTCCCAGCAATTTCACACCAACAACGGAAGAAATCGGCAAAACCATTCGTCCTTCGTACATGTCGTAAAGAGTTTTATACATAAAGGTACATGTACTAGCCACTACTCCTCTCTTCAGGCCATGATGGGATTTACATGTAGGTAGTTGGAGTTTCACTTAAAGCGAATGGCTCGCGGGGTTTGTTTACATTTTTGGTGGTACCTTCCATAGAGAGTGAATCTAGCCTCCAGGCAAAGCCGTGCCCCAGCCATATGCAACACCTGTGCAAATATGTGAATGTAAACACTCGGGACGAGGTTCCAGTAAAAATTTGTTAAAATGGGTTAATGACGTTTTCAAATTCAGTAGGTCAAGATGTACATTTTGTACTATTCCCATTGATTTTGAAGCGGCAGATTTTGCAGAATGCGTCTCCGAAGTTTGGCTGTCTAATGCATTTCCCATTAAACTAAATTCCTTCTTTTGCCTTTTTCTCAAAATGCTGCTTGATATCGATGACCAACTGTCATGGCGCCACAACAAACCCCGCGAGCCATTCGCTTTAATTTTCAAACGATGACCTGAAGGAGTCTACCAAACAAAAAAGCCGCCACCAAATTAAAGCATGCAAAGAATTCTAGACATCAACCTTGTGGTTTTGTAGATCCTCAAGCTGTACAAAATATGTACAAAACAAAAGCATATTATAACATTACATAAGAAAGGTTGCATCAATGCAGTGGTACGTGGCCTTCCTGATATGCGCACAGACCAAGGAGCACATCAGCATAGTTAGATAAGCGGATAGTTCTATTTTGTGAGGAATGCTGTTTCCTGTTTCTATCTTCCTTGTTATAGGCCTACGTAATTGGGAATCAAGTTCCGCAGCCAAGCCTTATGTCGTTGAACGAGGGAGAGTTGGAGAGTTAAGTTGCGTGTACTAAAGTTTAGAGTTACGTCATTATGCTTCTACATTTTGCCAATTCTCAGTCTTGTGTCAGTTACACCGCTATCACCTTGACTGGCATGACCACTTCGCTTTAGCATTAGTATGTACTGTGTTGGTAATCGTACTTTGTTAATCAAATATTACTACCGAATATCGTGTAGGCTACACTACTGCAGTTAGACGTCAACTTTGTGGCCCATTCATTCATCGGGACATTAAAATCCACGAATTCTTCAATTCTCTGAAGTTGGGGTATTTTTGTACCTGTTTATTGGTTAGACGTAGAATCTCCATTGTCTCCAGTGAGTTATTCTTGTCGGCTTTCTTGAGGAAGTTTGTTGTCTTCATTACACTCTCACTAAACTCCTCTTCCATTCTGAAATCAAAAGGAGACAGGCTGAAATCTACTTCATGTCTGGACCAAACTGCCTTATTCAGGAAATACCCAGACCCCACCCCACCCCACCCCACTCCACCCCACCCATAAGCCTTCGTTGAGATTTCTCACTGTAAAAAAATTCACGAAATATTTGACGAAATTTATCTTTCGTTTCCACTTCGTAGATATGAAGTGGAAATTTAAAAATTCAAGATGCACAGTAACTCTCTCGGTCTTACACGATATGCTGAAAGACGCACTGGCGGCATGGACATTTGTCGTAGCAACCATCTCCAGAAATACCGTACTAACATTAGGTCCTGCCAAATGAAGTTGAATTTCGTATTTCGTGTTTCTTCAGATTTGCGAACTTTCGCTGTTTGCGACACCTCACTAATAATGACACACTGAGCGACGGATCATACCTAGCGACCTTCTTGCTAAGGGTTGGATCTGGTGGAGGCAGGGCAAGGAATAAGGACGGTATCTCTCCTTCTTGCCCGTTCCGCTTCCTTACTCGCCAGAGCAGTCTGTTTGTATTATCCAACACGATCAACTTCTCTCCAGCATCAAGAGAGATCTGAAAAGAATGCAGATGCCGTTGTTCCAATATTGACAAATATTCAATTCTTAAAGCACGATAATGTGCATTAGGTGACTCTTTATCCCTCCCCACCTTGATAAGCCTGGTCTCCTGTCCAACCTATATAGCCAGTGGTAACACCGAGGCTGGACTGATACTATGTCGAAACAAAAATGGCCGCCATACCTTTAATCGCTTGAGAAGTTCAACGTGCTGTTATAGCGTGATTAACCCTTCATCAAGTAACGTAACATGCTTCAACTCATTCATTTATGTGTAGCAACAGCCTCAATACCTAATTGGTAACTTAGATCATTCAAAGGTTACGTCGGCCGTCGCGAGATACGCAATGACAGTTCATGCAAAACAGGTACGTTCCTGATGCAGGAAGAAATGAAAAGCAAATTCAAACCACCAGTTTTGCAGCCACTTACAATTCTATATGTAGGGTCATATGAATAAAGCAAATGCTTTTACTTCAGATTTTTACAGCATTGCCTACTGGATTTGTACTGCAAAATTCAAGTAAAAGCGTTTACTAGTCTTTATTCATATAACCCAATATCCCAACATGTACCAGACAGAAAGATGTTCGAAGCAGGTTTGAGGCATGACAGGTACAGTATAGCTTCGTCAGCGCGATAAAAATTCATGAGTTTGAAGAAATGAGTAGAAAGGAAGTTTTTATAGGTTCTATGTCAGCCACATTTTCTTCAAAATAATTCTATATTCAAAAGAGCCAGGTTCCCCACCACATAAGCCACCAAATAGGAAAAGGAATATAGTCAGATGCAAGAAACAGAGGACTTGATATGGTTTTTCCAAACATACCGTACCCGATTAAATTTTTCATCCTTGATCTGAAATTACCAGTTCACATACCTCATCTACCGTTCATGAAAAAGATGGTCGGCAATATTAGGGAGGTTTAGAAATCAAACGATAAACGTAAACTTTACGACAACGTTATTTTTCATACTACACCTTTACCAGATTTTATATTGCATGTTCCGTACAAAAATTACGTTGTCGTTAACGTTTACGTTTATCGTTTGATTTCTAAACCTCCCTATTTCTCTGATTATTCTGTTCTTTGGACATTCTTTCTGAACATCTTTGACTGTAGATTTTTGTTGATTACGCCATTTAATGACGTAATGAAATATGAAGACAGTGCGGCCCTGACCATTTGTATTGACGTCAATATTACTGATACTTACAAAATTGGTCTTATCATCACCATCTTTAAGGGCCCTCACGAAGTCATAGATCTGAAAAATTTAAAAAATAGGCCCTACATTTTATTTGACAAATCATATATTAAGAAACTGAAATGATAAGAAAGGTAGTTTGGAAAATATTCCAGTTAAATCTGATTTCTTTCAGTAAACCCCATTGACACTGACAGCCAATATGGCCGCACCAGTTCCTGTGAATTCTATGCTAATTAGGGTGTGACGTCACGTGAAGAACCTCTATAGGCGCGGCTGACTCTCCTATAGTATTATTCTATTATTACCTCGTCCTCCTCGAAGTCGCACAGACCCTCCACTGGTACTGGTTGAATGACGCTTGTTAACCTTTTCTTTATTGGTGCAGTTACACTGGCTTGTTTTGAAAGGTTGTCAAGGGCTGCCTTCCATTCTCTGTGTCGACCCATTAACTCCTGCAAAGGTGAGCAAGTGAATGATACCACGGTTAATACTGTTGCAGAGGATTCCTGGATGGCTGACATGATTGATACTGACCAACTGCTTCTCAAAATCATCTACCTCTTGCCGGTTGAGAGATTTAAAACACGACTATATGCATTAGGTGACTATTTATCCCTCCCCACATTGATTAGACTGATCTCCTGTCCCACCTGTATATAGTCAGTGTTAACACCGAGGCTGGACTGATACCATGTCGGAACAAAAATGGCCGCCACAGTTTCATTACTTGAGAAGTTCAACGTGGTGTTATAGCGTGACTAACCCTTCATCAGGTACGGTAACATGCTTCAACTCATTCTATTATGTGTAGCAACACTCTCAATGCCTAATTGGTAACTTAGACCATTCAAATAGATAGATTTGAACAGTCTTTCGAGCATGAAGGTCAAAGGTTACGTCGGCCGTCGCGAGATGCAAAACCTAATGCATAAAGTCGTGTTTTAATACTGCGGAGATTTTCCAGGAGTATCACAGTACGTTAAAGCGAATCGAAAGCGAAAAAATTTGATTTAGAAATAGAATTTGAAAGGGGACGAATTTTCAGCAAAAAATGTAAACAAACTTCTCCAGAATGTCAACAAAGAAATTTTCGTGCATTTTGATTGGCTGAATTTTGTGTTTACAAACACCAGCCAAATGTAAACAAAATCCGCTATCGATTCGCTTTAAGCACTTAAATATCGGCAGTATTACAATATTAAAACGAAAATAAATTGATGCAAATCATGCCCATTTCGATGATTTCATTTCGTTTCGTTTCGTTCCAGGTTTTATCACTAACCATTTGACCAACATACCTTGCCATGTCTCTGCAACAACACATCCTTTACTTTAGCTTCGTGTTTCTTCAGTGTGTCTGCAACAAACTGTTTTGTCTCGTCTGCTACTGCCTCGCATTTACTGTAATCAGCGAAAAACTGGAAGAAAACGTCATACGATTTTAGAGTCCGTTCATTTTGAAGGTTGCCTGGTTTTAGGGAATGGTGGATTCTCATAAAATTGCCGTCTCTTTCTCGCATCGTTTCAAGAGCTCCGCTAAAAGCCAAAAGTTTTTGAGATCGTTGCTCCCTCGCTACGCCCTTGATGCCACCAATGGGTGTGAGAGGGTATCGGGGTTGGTGAATGCAAGCCCCCCCCCCCCAACAGCCACAGACGGTTTGGGATAAAAACGAAAATTAATACCTTTCTGTACTGTTTGACGCAGTCGTGATGCGCGTGAACGCATCTGAGCATCTTATAGCCTCCACATCCGGGGATCTCGTAGTCATGGTGAAATATCTGAAATGTACCTTTTGCACATGTAAATGTACATACATAATTGACAGAATGTATCTTATATCGCAACAGTGAAAGAGTTAATTGCATTTGCCCCAAAATTTGTGGTAACATTTCGTTTCAGAGTTTTTAATTTTTGATGAACCATTCGGCAGTAAATGAAAGAGTATTTTGAGTTGCTCATTATACGCCTCTCATAGGCTTCATTTATAACCATCTGTTAAAGAATTGGTAAATAATCCAACTGATGGCGCTGTCTGGGGAATATTTGTTATCCTCTCCATCTCCGACATTGCTCCGCATGGCTGCGTTGTTTCCAAATTGGTTGGGAATGAGAGGCATTGAGCTCAAGTACAGACCGAAACTGTGAAAATGATGTTTTTAAGAACAATAAACTGTTGAGGATATGGTAGAGGCCAATTTTGTGTTGTTTGTTGTCGTTGTCGTTGTCATTGTTGTTGTTGTTAAACATACCCGCGTTAAGGGAGACCTCTATTGACAATGTTGTTAAACTACTGCTTATAAACCTCGCCCTAACTCTCCAACATCGGGGGCAAGACAAAACCACGGTATTGGAGAATGACGCAATCACCGCTGGTGGCGCCGGCTATCGCCGGACAAAAATGGCAATATCGTGCCCATTTTAATAAATGGCGTATTACATTCCAGACACCGTATTTCAACAAGCGTTAGGTTCCAATGATATTCTCCGGCCAAGTGGTCGCATTTTTTAGAAAAAAAGTGAACTGCTCATAACGCAGTCATGAGTGTCTGGTCCGTTTTTTCTATACACCCACAGACTTAAGACGCGGCGTGAAAACCCTGTGTTGACCCATTTGGCTGTCAAAAGATTCGAAATTTGATGCCATCAATGTAGCAGTCTACACAAAATCGCTGCTCAAACTATTCTTCAATATTGACAATGTTCTTACAATGTTTGTTTAACAATCAAATTACCCTTGTCACTCTTCTCTAGTACATAAACATCATATTTAGGTCTTTCACCACGTAATATCATTCTTTAGAGATATTTGTACCTCGAAGAGTGTAAAAGATATTGCATATTAGAAGACCATTTACCAGTCACTTGTGAAAAGGCGTAACACTCAAATATGGCTTAAGTACACAATGTGTTCATGTTGACGTTCAAGTGAAGCGAAGCTATAAAGGCAATAGTGGAGTCCATCTTCCACTGAGCTTCGGCAGCTAACCCTAAACTACATTGAGAGCACCTCCGAGTAAGACCATAAAACCCTAGCACACTGGGCGATATCGCAAGCGATCAAAATCGGCTGTCGACGCCAAGTGTGCTCGATGTGTGGAACCCTCTCGCCAGCGATGTTCGCCCTTCGTCAAACAATAAAGAGTTTTCGCAAAGTCCCCGAAACGCCAACGCGAACGCCAACCCCATTGTTCGATGCCACGAAGAGAGCACCGAACAAAAGGATAGACGTTCGCGTTGGCGTTTCGGGGGCTTTGCGAAAACTCTGTTATAATACTGAAGCGATCGCCTAGTCTGCGATGGCTGGCGAGAAGATCGGTGGCGTGTAGATCGCCCGAGATATCGCCCAGATTCAACCAAATTCTTTGGTAAGATGCACATTTAGGCCTGATGTGCTTCCATATTTTGGCATGTCGTGCCAGTGAAAATGGGACAGCCAATCAGCAACGCCTCGCAGACGTCGTGTGACCCTAGAACAGTACAAACCTTGGCCTTTCTTCCTTCCGCTCCTAGTTGCTCAATGACAGTCCCTGGCCGCAAAGTTCCTTCATATGCTGATGACGCGATCTCCTGAAATGATCGAAAAGAATTCGTTGTTGCCATTACATTGCTCTTCATTTTTATCAGCGATGGTCCGTGGGTTCGAGTCCGGTAGGAAGCTACATGTAAGCTTATGTCTTTCACCTTAGAAACCCGTTATTATTTCATGTTACGAAACCAGCCAAAGTGCTCTGCAACAAGGGATGCCAATCGGGGTATGGACAAGATACCGCGAGATCTCGCCCAGTATCGTTTGATGAGTAGCTATTATTATTACTATTATTATTATTGGTATTATCATTATTAATGCCCGAATTTTCGATTGCACTCCTAAATTTTCCTAAACTTGCACTCCTAAATTTTCGATTGCACTCCTAAATAATATTTCTTTAAAGAAACCTCCACTTAGTACGTTGCAATCAACCGATCACGGAATCTACTTTCTCTACTGAAAGCGATTTGAAAATATGATGAAAAATATGTGGCGAAAAGAGCAACCATATTTGGAACCCACTGGGTCGTATTTCCGTCCAGTCAGTCAGTGAATAGCTGAACATGATTTTCAACATTCCTTGCAGTGGTCGGTCGTACATCATCTGCCCAATGTACGAGGGACGCGCGAGAGACATTTTGACGTCTGACTTCTGACGTTTCCACAGAAGACAAAATGTAGGTAGGACTGTGTATTGTTGACTTTGATAAATTTTGTCTGAATTACATGTACGACTGAACGTGTTAACTGGAGCATGAAAAGGCCTTTGGGTGAAGTCTTTTAATACGTATTTGCGGAAAAAACACGTACATGTACATGTATGTACATGTACATGTAGCACTGAACACCACAAACTATTTTACCAAACTTAAGGTGGAACAGACCAGTTCGAACAGATTTGCTCCGAACAAGTAATCATTTCAACACGACAAACGCCATGGGAAATTTATATAAGTATTCCGCCAGAAGACTTTGTTTGCTATGATATCAAATAAAAGACGGTCTCACCAATTGTTACCTGTTTATACTTCTGTCTCACACATAGTTTTGTGTGTTTCTCCACCCCCTGTGAAGCACTGTCCATTGTGCTATACGATCACAAGCGATAAATCATAAAAATGTATTTCTGTCCTTGTGAGTGCACGGAAGAAAAAACAAGTACATGTACATNCAATTTTGAATTTAAAAAAATTGTATTGTCCAGAAACAGACTGGCTTCAAAACAGTGCCAGTTTCAACCCGAACAAGTGAGTATTAAAAAAACATGATATTTTGGCCAAATTTCAAACTTTTGCCAAAAACACAGTTGTGTAATGATTTCAAATTTTATGGTGTTAAAAGGTGTCCTAGTGGCCCTAGATTATGCGCATGAGAAGAAAACGTGGCTATGAAAAATATTCATTGAGATATGCCGGAAAATTAGCTGGGCATTTATTATTGACTAAGGGTGTACATGTAGCACTGAACACCACAAACTATTTTACCAAACTTAAGGCGGAACAGACCAGTCCGAACAGATTTGCTCCGAACAAGTAATCATTTCAACGACAAACGCCATGGGAAATTTATATAAGTATTCCGCCAGAAGACTTTGTTTGCTATGATATCAAATAAAAGACGGTCTCACCAATTGTTACCTGTTTATACTTCTGTCTCACACATACTTTTGTGTGTTTCTCCACCCCCTGTGAAGCACTGTCCATTGTGCTATACGATCACAAAAGCGATAAATCATAAAAATGTATTTCTGTCCTTGTGAGTGCACGGAAGAAAAAACAAGTACATGTACATGTACATGTCTTTATACGTGCTAGATTTGGCTCCTATGTGGTGCTGGTGATCGAGATGATGGCTCATCGTCTGGTATCCATAGGTTCGCATTTTAGTCTCCACTTTAAATATACCTCTGGCTTCATAAGCCCTCATCACTCTGCTCGGAATGAGCAGTGAATAACAAACCGATCCACAGCTAGTTTTTACACTTTACAAAATCACAATCATCTTGTCGTCAAGTCATTGTCACGACAGGTAGCGCTCCTTCCTCGCACTGACCTGTCACCGCGCGCGCAACGCATCATGGGAAATTTTGGGACTACTTATTGCATTTTCAAGATGGCGGGAATTCCTCGCTTCGGGTTTATAAATTGCAAAATCTCGTCAAATAGGCCTACCTAGGATGTCTTCGTGTGTGGGCATCGCATTATCCGTCATGATTATGACATACATAGGCCTATTTTGTGTGAGATATGCTGTACATGTCATGTTAGCCACTGGCAGCTAGTTGGTGCGTCGTCACATACGTTTACACTACGTTACAGCACAGTGACAGTTAGCTGCCGAGGTGAAAACCCTTGTAATAGCATCCTTCTCTTCTCAACAATGTCATGTCTGTGACAATTTCTCATCAGAAATGACAAATCCGTCAATTATTGGCAAAGTCTGCAAGAAATAAGGCTCATATCGCTATTTTCTTAGGATTTACTTTCGTGGCGTAGTAGATCACGTGATTACCGAGTTGAGGCGGTGATGTGTCCGCGTATTACTTTTTACGCCAAATTCGGCGTGATGCGGCTCGTGCGGACACAGGTTGGTGCGTCCATAACGCCGCCTAGCGCCGACCTGTGAAACACAATGGTCGTCAAGTTGACAAAAATACCAAAACCTCCAATCCATGATTTTTTTAAATTTTTGTTCATTAATTTGTGTTCCACTTCTTGCGGCGGCGGATTACACGTCGTATGACAGACTGTGCTTCGGTTTCGCCGTTCCGGCAGAAATAGTTATTTTAGAACCAACCGGATCGACACGCCAATCAGCTTTGTCGAATTTAATTGTTGATCACGTGATTTTGAGAGGTAAACAGCCATCTTGAACGACGTCATCATCCTACACGAAAAGAAGTACGATGCACTCCTGACACCATCGGAAAATTTGAAGCTCGCTCGGGCTTTTAGTTGCACAAGATAGGCTTAGGGGCCTACATACTAAAGCATGCAGCAAACTGGCCGCCAACATCGGCGTCCAGAGGCGTTTTTCGACGCCAATGTCCTAACGCCAGAAGAATCCCCAATGTGCTACGAATGGAATCTGGAGAACGCCGCCGGACGCCACTGAACTCCCGATGTCAAACATGTTTGATTTATGGACGCCTGTGAACGCCTGTGAGCTCCCGAAGCAGCCAGTGTGCTACCGATGGCAGCCAGACTTAGAGTCGACGGCGAGTCTTTGGCGAATCAGCTTGCGTCTTGATGTCACATGATTTCAAAATTGCAGCCTCAATGAAGATGGCAGCACTGGTAATTCTCGCGCACGTGGCCCGAAAAGATGCCACTGAACGCAAAGTTTGGGCAGGTGTGCTCTCACCAGGATCCACTGGCAGCCAGCTCTGGCGTCGAGAGGCGTTCAGTCGAACGCTTCTGGACGCCAGATTTGGCGGCCAGTGTGCTGCTAGCTTTAAGCAAGTCGTCTTTAGGTTTTCGTTGCACGGGCGGTTGAAGACTAAAAAATGTTTTGAAGAGATTTTCGTCTGATTTTCGGCGTAAGACAGTTGATTATGTTTGATAGCGCCATTTTTAATTTCTCTAAGACGCACCAATGAGCTTCGCCTTATTTTCGTTTGCAAAATATAATTTTCTTGAGAGTTTGGCGAAATGAGCGCGAACTCAAACAGTAACAGTAGAAATTTATACCGGGATTGAGATTCAATAAAGTTGTGCACACTTCGAAAAGCACCATCCGAACCTTGACCAGGTCCCCTTCGATTCCTGTCAAAACGAACCCCCAGAGGATGAAGTCAATTGTAAAGGGCATGTTCAGGAGAAGGAAGACGCCAGTGACGACCAGTAACATGACCGTAATCTGCCTGTTCTGGTTTTCCCGATCACTGCGTTTTTCCAACGAATCTGCCCCTTGCAATTCCTTCTTGCTCTGTTCTTGCTTCCGAAGGGCGACGATGATGAGGACATTGAGAGTGGAAAGCCCGACGAAAGGAATGTACGTTTGGAGGACAACGTACGAGTACTGGAAGAAAGCTTCGAGCCAGACCGGGAGGAGCGATAAGGGACAGTGATCCTTGAGAATTGTGATACTTCCTTTGTTCAAAGTTCTTCCAATGTTCGGCAAGTTTAGAATGATGCAGCATACAACGACAATCGTCAGGGTGATTTTCGCACGTTTTTTCGTACACAGGGTGGCCGCCTTCAGTGGAAACCAAACCGCAATGGCCTTGTCGACGGTCAGTGAAACAATGGTCCAGTTCGTCAGCCCCCACATATGCCAGGCGAAAAATGCATACTCTTTGCAGAACGCATCTCCGAGTGCGAACATCAGGTGCGGCGAAGTTTTTAGGACATAGTTTTGCGTCACAAACGTCAAGAGCAGAAACGTATCGCAGCAACTCAAGAAACGCATGTAAAAACACGTGACCTGCGTTTTGTATTCAGGTTGGTTGAAGACAATGAATGCCAACGAATTTCCTATAAGTCCAAAGACAATAAACAGGGGTGGTAGAATATTCTGAGTGAGGAATAGTGTCATATCTAAGAAGATACTGTACCATTTTTCACTTGTATTTTCAGTGAATAAATCGGCTGTTGTCATGAAGTTCCCCACATGCGCCATGTTCCTTCCTTTGTAAACCGAGCGATGGGATATCTCGAAACGCTGTTTCACACTGACTGACAAAGCTTTTCGACGTTGCACCCTCCTCCTCAACAAATAAAATGCAGACTCACTCGCAGCATACACGTTGTCGTCTTACCATCACAGGGTCATCGACGTATTAGTCAGAATCAAATGCACCGATTCGTCGTGTCTCATCAAGTTTATATCTAGCTTAATACATGTAGGCGTTCTTGTTCGTTGACGATCGTGGAGTTTCTTCCAAACTTGGCCACGAAGAAGGCCAACTCTTGAAGGTAACTTACAATACAAGCCTATAGCGGTAAAAACCTTGACCCTAGCATCATTTCTCGACCGAGGTGTATTAATAACCATATAACATAACAAGAAGTAATGATATCCCACACAGTGTACACCGTTACACTCGATAATCTACTGGATTTTTTTACATTTTTATCCATGGGAAACTTCGATGTATCAAATTTTACAATATATCAAGTGCAAAAAGCAACTGTCCAAAACGTTGGATGGCATAATTACATACATGTAATAATGCCAAAAATTTGAAACGCCCGCTGGCCTATTTCCATTACCCTACCACAGAGAGTGACAAAAAATACCTGCCGCGCCATCTTGCGGGCAGGTATTTTTTGTCACTGCGGAGGGTAATGGAAATAGGCCAACTTTAACATCATACGAAGGGCATCATACGAAGGGAACTTTAGACCACCATCTTTGTTGAAAAGGTCGAGAGGGTTCACGTAAAGCCTTTGTTCGTACGATTTTAGGCCGGGGTGAGAGGAGCTCAGTCAGAGATGAGAAATAGAGAAAGATGTTGGCCTGTGGAGATGCGAACCTATGTCTTCGGCTTTCACTACCTTCAAGGCAACATGGATGCCACGACATGGGCTGGATACGTACTTATCATAATCGCGGGGGCGCTCTCCCACGTGAGAGTTTTCTCGCGGGAGTTGGCTGACGATGGCAATTCGCACATGAAAACTGTCACGTGGAGGAACACCTTCACAAACTAGACTCCTGATAAAATCACAATATGTAGGCCTTACTGTTGACGAAGGTAAACCTATGTATGTAAATGATTTACGGGAGCACGGGCCGACACCTTCATTTTCTTCAATTAACTAATTTAATGTAATTAGCGGAGGTAAATTATTTCCTTGTGGTCTTTGTAAGGAACAAGATGTATGCAGACCCAGGGAAGTAGGCCTACGTGTAATGGGTATCGATTATTAGTTATCCAACATTCCCTGTGCTCCAGAACTATTTGAGTGCAAAATTATCGGTCAGTAATTCGGTACGGGGACATAATTACATGAGGAAAATATTTTCCGTGCTCGCTTTTTCCTCTTGCATTATATGTTTACCTATATACTGTTGTCAAGTATACTTGAGTATCACAACGTATACACACTGTTTAAAGTGCCACTGTATGCATCATGAGGTATGCCTCAGCCTTTCCCTCCCCTGGCGGCAGAATCTGAAACCAACGTGACAAGACTGGTGTCCTGTCCAACCCATACAAAGCCAGTGGTAACATGCAGGCTAGACTGATACTATGTCGAAACCTTAGCTGAAAAAAATGGCTGCCATCCGTTTCATCACTTGAGAAGTTCAACGCGCTGTCATAGCGTGATTCACCCTTCATCAAAGTGAGGTGTCATGCGTCAACTCATTATTTATGTGTGACAACAGTCTCAATGCCGAATTGGTAACTTAGATCATTCGAACAGATAGATTTGAACAGTCTTGTCGAGCATGCACAAACGAGGTTGCCTAAAGGTCAAAGGTTACTTCGGCCGCCAGAGGTAGAAAACCTATTTCATACATTGGCGCTTTAAATGAGTGGGACAACGAAAGGAAATTGGGGTCTGGAATAACAACGAGTTATCTTTGCTCGGCTACATGTACATCCAAGGAGCCTTATCTAACTGGGTAACCCTACATTTCCTGTTGATGGAATTCCATAGTTACTTGCAGATAATCGAAATTTGTAATTTTAGAGCCCCTACACATCAATCGTCAGTGGGTGCTCTACGAGCATAGGCCTACATTAAACTGAGGTAAGGCAGGACGCCAAAGTCCTTTGCCTCGGGAATGAAGTTTTAGGCCTCGACAGGGGCATAGGGCTTGTGAGTCACGTTACCGCATGCACCTTTGGCATCGGACGACCCTGAAAAGTGAGTCGCCTGAAAAGTGAGTAGGCCTACTGAAAAGTGAGTACTTCTTTTCTGGACTGCAACGTGAATTCCGTATCCCTGTCATTACGGTTCTCGGAAATTCCAACGCCGCCATCAGAACTAAAGTATTGCCGGAAGAAATGAAAATGCTAAATGCTCAGACCAAATACATGTATTTTCCTTAATTTGTAATGCATTGTAAACCGAACAACTAAAATAAGAGTGGAACCCCTCTATAGGAGACCGTTGGGCCTGACAGGTGCTGTCCGTATTTCAGAGGTGTCCTGATTCGGGAGGTTGAATGAATAGACATGACATATTTGAGACTGAATCTTGGTGTCCTTAAACGAGAGGTTTCCTCCTGGTAGAGGTTCCCAATAAGGGAGGTTCTGTGTAGGCCTACGGTGATTATTGAAGTACCCAGACATGTCAAGGTCAGTCATAAACACTTCTGACACCATCGGAAAATTTGAAGTTCGTTGGGGGTTTAGGTTGCAGGCCATAGGCCTACATGCCATTACCTATCACCCAAAATTTATAAGCGAGCCGCCTTTTACGTTTTTGCTGCACGGGCGGTTGAAGAAAAAAATCTTTTGAAACGTTTTTTGTCTGATTTTTAGCGTAAGACAGTTGGTTATGTTTCACAGAGCCATTTTTTCCAAGACGCACCAATGAGCTCCGCCTCATTTTCGTTTGCAAAATATGATTTTCTTGAGAGTTTGGCGAAAAGACCGAGAACTCAAACAGTAACAATAGAAATTTATACCGGGGTTAAAATTCAGTAAAGTTGTGCACACTTCGAAAAGCACCATCCGAACCTTGACCAGGTCCCCTTCGATTCGTGTCAAAACAAACCCCCAGAGGATGAAGTCAATTGTAAAGGGCATGTTCAGGAGAAGGAAGACGCCAGTGACGACCAGTAACATGACCGTAACCTGCCTGTTCTGGTTTTCCCGATCACTGCGTTTTTCCAAGGAATCTGCCCCTTGCAATTCCTTCTTGCTCTGTTCCTGCTTCCGAAGGGCGGCGATAATGAGGACGTTGAGAGTGGAAAGCCCGACGAAAGGAATGTACGTTTGGAGTACGACGTACGAGTACTGAAAGAAGGCTTCGAACCAGACGGGGAGGAGCGAAAAGGGACAGCGATCCTTGAGAATTGTGATGCTTCCTTTGTTCAGAGTTCTTCCGATGTTCGGCAAGTTTAGAATGATGCAGCATACAACGACAATCGTCAGGGTGATTTTCGCACGTTTTTTCGTACACAGTGTGGCCGCCTTCAGTGGAAACCAAACCGCAATGGCCTTGTCAACGGTCATTGAAACAATGGTCCAGTTCGTCAGCCCCCACATATGCCAGGCGAAAAACTCGTACTCTTTGCAGAACGCATCTCCGAGTGCGAACATCAGGTGGGGAGAAGTTTTTAGAACATAGTTTTGCGTCACAAAAGTCAAAAGCAGAAACGTATCGCAGCAACTCAAGAAACGCATGTAAAAACACGTGACCTGCGTTTTGTACTCCGGTTGGTTCAAAACAACGAATGCCAACGAATTTCCTATAAGTCCAAATATAATGAACAGAGGTGGGAGAATATTTTCTATGACGAAAAGTGTCACCTCTAAGACTACGATGTACCATTGTTTTTCACCGATGATATTGTCGGTGAATAAATCGGCTGTTGCCGTAAAGTTCCCCACAGTCGTCATTTTGCGCTGCGAAGTTCCTTTGTAAACCGAGCGATGGGATACCTCGAAACGCTGTTTCACACTGACTGCCAAATCTGTATTTTTTCGATTTAATACGCACCAGGCCTCCTCAGACGGGCTCCCGCCGAGACAAGATGGCGACACGGTGGAGTACAGACGATGAGCCCATTTTTATTTCATTTTGAAGTAAAAGAAAGACTCTTCAGAAATTGATACCAATTGCACCCTTGAAAAAAATGCTATTTTGAAGGTGACGTGTTGTTTGTGTTTCGATATTACCTTTCTCGGAGCAGATCAGTGCGGCAGAGGAGTCGCATTTGAAAAACCATTTTTCGATCCTCTGTACAGGACACCATGATTCTAAAATGCAAACTGACCACCAACATAGACGTTGTCCCCTTAGAAGGTGTTAAAAACGACATTTACTACACCAGGGTCATCGACGTAATAAGAACCAAATGCGCCGCTGATACTAAGTTGGGAAGCTTCGTAGCGTCTCATCGAACACGTTGATACCTAGCTTGCTTTCTTGTTCGTTGATGATCGTAGAGTTTCTTCCAAAATTGGCCAAGAAGAAAGGCCAAATGTTGAAGGTAACTCACAATACACGTTAGCAACGAAAGATGACGATTTAACACATGAAATCCTCTTCATGAAATCCTCTATGTGCACTACGTCATCAATTATAGCAGGATTTGTGCACAACGTCATCAATTATAGCAGGATTTGTGCACTACGTCATCAATTATAGCAGGATTTGTGCACTGCGTCATCAATTATAGCAGGATTTTAGTGAGGACGACAAAGTCAGGTTCCACGTGCTGTGTAAGCCTCATTGGCCCTTTTCCGCTTTTTTACCGCCGCCTTCTAACCAAGCTAAGAAAGCTACGTACATGTATCCAACTGCAAACATGACTGTGGCAATAGACTTCAACGAACTGAATTAGCAGCAACTGGTCGGTATCTATGAATGGTAGGCGTGTGTTTGTCACGCAAACCTTGACCCAGCATCACGTTTCACGACCGAGGTGTTTTACTTCTATAGTCGCTCAGTTTGTGTTGTAATATCTAATAACCAGATATCATACCAAGAAATATGATATCCCACACACTGTAGACCGGTACACTCGATACCCTACTGGATTTTTCACATTTTTTTTATCCTTGGGAAACTTCGACGTATCAAATTTTACAAAATGTGTCAAGTGCAAACAAAGCAACTGTCGAAAAATTCGTTCGTACGAACGCAATGGCGCTAGAGGGCATAATTACATCGACATAATACGCACACATTTTGAAATGTCCTTCATTTTACACTTAATTCTTTCAGACTCAATTTAACGATGGAAATTTGACAGGTGGGAGCCAGTAAAGGGTCCTACCTCAATCAGAAAGTTTTCATCTCTGTTCGTTGCAATTTACATGTATGTAGTATGCATTATATGCTACCTAAAGACATGTAGACCCGACGTGTATGATGTACGGATCTTTCAGTAAAACTCGTTTTCCGGCAGAATTCAGGGCAAAATAAGTGCCCCCACCCCACCCCACCCCACCACACCCCCGAGGAAAACTAGACACGGGCCCTTACATACAAGTCCACGCGCTACTCATGTTGGTATCAAACTCTCAACTCTGGACAGAGAAGACAATAAAAGTAATTTTTACTCAGGTAGGCGTCTTCACAATAACCTCGAAAATTTCTCCAAAAACCTCACAAAAAACTCGAGTATCTGTGGAACCTTGGAGGAATTATACAATTCCTCCAAGGTGGAACGAACTGGAGTGTCGTAGAGATCGCACATTCGAAAGGATCTTACACCAAAGACCGTTTTTACAGTTTTTTTAGAAAAATACACAAGGAGCTGACTTTGTACTTGATGAACTTAACCCCGCAGCCTCACCCATTCACCCGAGGTCCTCGACTTGGAGGACTTCAACTTCGGCCATACTCCTTGACCGTCAAAACTCTCCAACAACAGAGCCGTCCAATTCTGTTAGAGTGAGTGTGCATATATGGTACAGATACGCGGACCAAGCGTCGGAGAATCGCACCAACAGGATGTCATCAACATTCTCTGGTGGATCTTCGACCGTGGGTCTTCCACATTTAGGTTAGGCCTATATTTTTTCTGGGAATGAACTCAAAGCGTTTCAAGGGCCTCCTGTGGTCCACTCGAACAGTCTGAAGAGATACCGTGTATAAAAGGAGAGTGAGTGCGACCTCCTCCATCCCCTTCACTTACGTGCTGCCTGATTCCGGATCCGTCAACGAAAACGCCGGCAGCTGCACTCACGAAAAGGGTTCAGATCATGTACTTACTTTACTTTCGGCTGTCTATGGTCCCCTCATTAAATACCAATTGATTATGTATGCACTGGCCAAGTTGAAGGCCTTTCAATACGACTGGCCACTTCTCGGAAAGGTAGGGAATAATGAAGTTGTTTGACGGATTGTCCGAATGGCGCAACTGTGAGCAGTGATCCGAGTCACTGACTGTGGTCATTTTGAAACTGATCCGTTTGATAAGTGAGCAGGCCTAGCGACTGAGTTCGTTGAAATGAAGCAGCGTTATACAGGGTCGTTCAAAAGATCACCCCAGATTTTGGGCCACCTAGTAAAAGACTGTTTGGGCCGAATAGCTCCTTCGCCGTCTTCGTAGGGGTTCTTGCTGATCCATATTGACCGACAAACTGGGGTGGTAATGACCATCAACCTCATTTTTATAGGCCTAGGATAGCCACGAAGTCTCCACCAGTCAGAAATTGACAACTTCATGACACAGTGCCGTGTCGTCATTTTATATCGCATGTCACAAAAGCTCCGAATTACACTTCAGTGGGTTAATTTCACCAATCAGCTCGGACCAGTATCCACAGAAGGCCACCCAAAATACAAAAACAGGTACTGCCGAAAAATGCCCTGGTACAAAATGCCGATTTCACAAAGGTGTTTGGCTTAGACGCGTGTGACATAACCATGCATTTGATGAAGTTACACGCGTCTAAGGCTTAAACACCCTTTGTGAAATCGGCCCACAGTATTTTGGTCGAATGATAGCAAAAAGATGTTTTTTTTCTGGTACAGCCTGTATAAACCACCCCACTTTTACGGCGGTAATTCTTGAATGAAGTCCAGAATGAAATTGACAATGTGGGCCTATGTGAACTCAAGCCTGACCAGGCCTTGATCGTGAGTACCAGTACAAACAGAGTGCAACACGGCCATTGGTCAGTTGTATTGAATAGAATCGACTTTTCTTTGTATAGTTATTCCAGGAGGCTAGGCATAAAGTTCTGGCATGAATATCCGGACGGGACCATAGACAGCCGAAAGTAAAGTATTTCAACCCGCAGTGAAGTTGGTTTTTACTTACCGAACAGAACTTCAGAAATCGGACTTCGTCAGCGATGTCTGTCCCACTGGAAAGCAAAAGAAGAAAGAGATTGCAGGCGACGACATGTATTCATCAGCATTCACGGTTGGCCTTTCTGTGTAGACGCAAGGGCGTAGGCTGGTCTGAGCCTGGGGAACTCCTCCTGTAGCCCAGGCATAAAACTTCACACTATGGTGAAGAGTAACAAAGGTGTGCTCCAGAGGGGGTCTGGTGGCCTTCCCCAGAAAATTTTGGAATCTAGAATGCACTGAGACGTGATTTCAGTGCTATTCTTAGCCAAAATTTACACGATTACAAGGTTGATTTTTTCCTGCTTGCCCAGAGCGGAACTCTCTTACTAATGTGGGGAGGTGCACGTGCAACCAGTGCACTCCCCCAGCGTACGCCCCTGCAGACGGGCCAAAGGAACCACCTCCTTCCAAGAACATTATAGCCAAAACTCACGCCATTAAAGAGAATTTGATTTTGGTTCAAACATGATTGTAATGGTAAACGGTGTTGACGTTTGGCTAGGAGAAAATGAACAGCGACAACTGCCCCTTTGTCTCATACCAAATCAACGACCATAGCCTAAACTCTTGGATTTACGTTATTTCACGCGGCTGCTGTCAGAAAAGACCTCCTTTATTGAGAGAGTGATGATCATAGAGCTGCTACAGTGTACAAAGGAAGCGTTTTTAGTAAATTTTCAAAAACGACAAATTGCTGCTTATTTTTAAAACGACAGCTCTACGTATGATTATTATGAAATTGAATTCTTTCGAAATGACCGGGGAAATGACCTTTCTACATGTAGGTCGAACAAATTGAAATACCATTACGCTCTTATTCCATCGATCATTTAAATAGTTCAGAGTCAAAAGGACATTACATTCTGATTGGTAATTTCGAGGAGGGTTGAATACAAAAGCAGGAATGCCTGATGAAACGAGCAGACGCCAGCGGCTTTCTCAGCAGTCAAGAATGATAGAGTGACCCGGTATGGTCATAAGTTGATCGGGGTTAGTTGGTCATTTCGCATGAAATTGTATCGAAGAATTTGCAAAATTATCATATCGACAAAGTAACCATCAAGAGCTATATTGCCGACCAACGATTCGTTGTGTTATTGATAATGATTTGATAGCCAGAGCCGGTGGGCATTTTTGTGGTTCTTTATTTATTTATAGGCCAGGGAATAATTACATCAATCAGAAACTCAATACGAACAATGTTTGAGGTCAACGCTGACGACTCCTGCTGACCCGACGTAAACGTTTCTAAATATTCCTGGAATGATCATACAGATTTTATGACCTCATTTTGGACAATATATCAATAAGCAGACATGTTCTGACCTCTTAAAGCTAATTACAATTTGTATATAATATTGTCCCAAATGTTTTTAGAATATTCAATTAAACATTTGTCCCTTTCAAGGGTATTGAATTCAATAAGAATCAAATGGTGTCAATGATTCTCTGACAATGTTTGTACAAGCGTCATCGTATCCTACTTGTCAGTTCTCTTTCTCCTCATAGAGGGCAGTGGACAATGTCCTACGTCATCACAGTGACCCGCGCATATGATGAACGATACGATATGATATTGTTCGAGGGGGCATTTTGAGGGCAGCGGACAATGACCTACGTCATGACAGTGACCCAAGCGTGGGATGGACGATATTATGATATTAATAATTATTCGAGGTTCTTTTGACAAAGGATGTCCTGAATAACTTGACAGGAGCATAATTTGGGATTTTATTCAGTTCGACATTGTATGGCATTGTTTTTACAACCAATGACATACATTTACCTGTACATGTACATGTACAATCTGGAATGATGTCGGGCATGTTCAACCTGCATTGACGAAATAGGCCTACTAGTATGCCTATACGCTGGTCCAAAATATTACCGGCTATGAGAGCACAGTATAGTCCAGATACAGGCCACAGTGATTGTTCCAAGCCATGATTTTCTTCGGTATTCTATGTTGTTTACATCTACATGTATATACCCTTTATCAAGAAGAAATTATTATTATTCTTGTATATTCTTGCTTGTATCAAGAATATTCTTGCTTGTACATGTATCGTGTTGAATGCAATATCTCTATTCGAAAACAATCAACGAATTTGAATTTGAATTTGAATTTGAATTTGAATTTGAATCACAAAGAGGCAGATGGTCATCATCTTACTGAGGACTGATGTAAAGGATAACAACATATCAGTGATCGTTTCAATAGCTCTCCTTGAAAGTGACCCGCCCTACATGCCCTAGTTTCTATATCAGTGCAGAAGGTCCCAAGGGTAGAAAGAATAGCCAAAAGTACAAGGGTGGGAAGAGATACGCTAAAGTAGAAATGGTCTCACAATAAACCGTGGGAGAGGCCAGGTGAAACCCATTGTAAGTGCCCGAAATTGAAAACCTCTTCACTTAAACCCGTGAAATATTTATGTATTAATAACATTCGTCTTTGATTTTCCAAGTATGAAATTACTTGGCTGGGAAACAGAAGTGAAACCTGGCACAATGGTAGCCACCTACTCGCAGTGTTCTCTTTACACTACAGGCGGGGGTTCAATGCCAACCAATATAGAGTTTTCGCAAAGCCCCCGAAACGCCAACGCGAACGTCTATCCTTTTGTTCGGTGCTGTCTTCGTCGCATCGAACAATGGGTTTGGCGTTCGCGTTGGCGTTTCGGGACTTTGCGAAAACTCCCTAAATATACTGTAGGTACTTTGTAACATGCAGGATTTCCCTACTTTGGGGGTATAGGTCCAGTCATTGCCTTTAGGAACGTCCAATGACACCCCTACTTTGGGAGGATAAGCCCCCGAAACGCCAACACAAACGTCTGTCCTTGTTCGGTGGTTTCTTCCTGGCATCGAACAATGGGTTTGGCGTTCGCGTTGGCGTTTCGGGGGGGGGGCTTTGCGAAAACTCCCTAATATACTAGGTACTTTGTAAGATGCAGGATTTCCCTACTTTGGGGGGGGGGGATAGGTCCAGTCATTGCCTTTAGGAACGTCCAATGACACGCCCAACTCCTCACACGCCCCCGGCCAACAACATTTGGCTGCCTTGAAAATCGTCTAGATTTGTGATTTGTGTACATGTAGGCATCCTGAGAATCTCAGGTCATTTACGGTCGTACCCTCCCTCATCCTGAGAATCTCAGGTCATTTACGGTCGTACCCTCCCTCAATGAACCAAGTCGGTTGTGAAGACCCTGGGTGCGAGGATGACATGTAGGAAGACCCACGATTTTGGACAATCGAACGGAACATTCTTTGAAATGGTTTATTGTACATGTGTTCGTTTTGTGCGTTATTCCTTTCTCTTAATGAACTAACGTAGCCTATACCCGATACAAACAATTCAAAAAATACAGTACCCGGTACACTGATAGTCCTTATCATTGGCATTACTGATTGATGGTTTTCATGCATGTCTTTGTAATTTCAAGAATGTAGAATTCGAAATAGGCCACTCCAGCTTAGAATTTTTTCTTGCCACACTAGGGGCACCTATCAAATAAAAGTTTTTCAGGCCACAGAACTGGCCCACTTACTAACGGTGTTTTCCGTTATTACAGAGTATATTAAGAGATCACACGCTAGCGATAACGCTTATGTTAACGCTATTTCTTGCATGTATTTCATGTACAAAAAATATCGTTAACGTAAATGTTATCGTTAGCGTGTGATCTCTTAAACTCCGTATTATCGTTTTCTTTCCTTTTTCCCTTATTTTTTCACTTTATGTTATTCACATGTAAATGATGCACATCAGTGCAGATCGACTCATGCATGTACATACATGTAGGCCTACATGTACATTTACATGTAGACGTAGACATGCATTGGTGAAACGCTGAGTGATACACAGAGACACCATTCAAGCATTCTACAATATTGTAAATAAAAATAACGTCATACAAAACACGACGATGAATTGTGAATATTGTTACGATAACTGAATAGAAAATTAATCTTTGATTCGAACCTATCGTCAATTCGTCTGACCTATTTTCAATCTTATGTGAAGTCGAGGAGTTCTAGAGATGTTTGAAAGGGCCTACTTGACTTGTGATATGTCACCTGTGTCTGACAGTTTGGAGGTCTGTTTGGTAAAAATGTAACGTCTCGTAGATGGGACAAACTGTTATATGTTTTGTTATATGTTTATCTTAGCGAATATGTATAATCATATGACAACAATAGTGAGATTTCGCAGACCTGAAAATACGTACATTGTACGAAATACGAAATTCGGCCTCATTTCCTGGACCTTTATGTAATTCTGGAGAGGCTCGTACCACAAATGTCCCTGCTGCCAGTGCGTCATTTAGTATATCATGTACGACCGTTATGGTGCATCTTGAATTTTTAAATTTCCACTTCGTTGCTCCGAAGTGGAAACTAAATATAAATTTCAAAGTTTAATAGGCCTATACATGTAGATCCAACCGTAGCTCTCTCGGTCTTATGTCATACGCTGACGCTCTTGCAGCAGGCGATACCAACCATCTCCTGAAATATTAGATCATGGAAATTAAGTCCGATTTCGCATTTCGTGCTTCGTGCCTTCGTCAGGTTGCGGAACCTCACTAATATACTGCATGTCAGAAAAATACAGATGTGGAGGCCCTTACATTTCACAATGTTCATCAGGTTGAAAAACACCTATTCTGTAATACCTCATATGTTTAGAATGTTGTCGCAATAGGGAGGTTTGAAATCAAACGATAAACATAAACTTTACGATAACGTTATTTTTCATACTACACATTAACCAGATTTTATATTGCATTTTCAGTACAAAAATAACGTTGTCGTTAACGTTTACGTTTATCGTTCGATTCCTAAACCTCACTATTATGACCTCGCCGGTACTTTTTTGGACAGTCACGTGTAATTCCCACGTGTTTTTACAGTGTAAGCTTCATCAATTCACCTCTGCAGTTACAATTCCTACCAATTTCAAGCCAATTTAACACTATTTTCGACAATGAATAGGTACTATCAGCTATAATCAAGATGATTGAAAATCAGAAACGTTCCAAGTTAATGGTAGGACATGATTAGTTGGGTGTTCATATGGCCGATATTTGGCAAAAAATGATCGTCTGCTAATTGAGAAGTGGACTGAACTGTCATGGTGTTTTCATTAGGCCTGACAAATAGGTTCAGCTACATGTCGTTCGTGTGTATTACCTTGTTTACACTACACAAAAGTCCGGGCTCAGCACGGGCTTTTTGCGTTTAGACATGAATCGCCGTGTCTAAAAGTCCGGGCTTTTTCAGACAGGTGTAACCAAGGCTGTCGGCCCTGATCGCCAGCGAGCAAAATCGGCTGCTGACGCCAGGTGTGCGCTGGACAGCCATGCGTGGAATCTTCTCGCCAGCGATGCTCGCCCATTTTCAAACAACACGGAGTTTTCGCAAAGCCCCCGAAACGCTAACGCGAACGCCAAACCCATTGTTAAATGCCACGAAGAGAGCACCGGAGGCTTTGCGAAAACTCTATAATACCAAAAGAGATATCGCCTAGTCTGCGGTGGCTGGCGAGAAGATCGGTGGCGATTAGATCGCTCGCCATATCGCCTGGTGTGCTGCTGGAATAGCACTGTAGCTTCCAACAACCCTGGCCTGTTGGCAAAAGTACAAAAGGATGCGGAGACGACGATGCACTATCACGCATGTATTCTCATTTTATGGGACAGGAATAGAAAAGGACGCCATACGCCCAGGCAAAGCCCGCAAGAACATTTCGTATCCCAACGAGGTCAACTCCCGTCACAGAAATTGCATTGTCGAAAATTATTCCCATTATGGGGCGTAATTCAACAGTCTGACGGGAAAAATGCCATTGAAAATGTCTTTCACACGGGGGAGACCGAAATGAATGCGTTATTTATCATATTAAAAATATTTCTTTATTTCTTGTGTTGAAAAATCACGGTTATGCATCATCGTTCTGTTGTGGTCTTCTGTTGGGTGATATACTGAGCTTTTAGTCCCACCCGACAAGTCTTGTAAAGCACGTTCAGGCAACAAGAAAACACGATATACATTGAACTGTGAACCCACGCTTGGCAGAAATGCATGGAGAATGTCTTTGTACAAAGTCCTGTGCCCACGATACCACAACTAGAAGAAATTGTGTAAAAGAATCTAATGCCCCACGATATAGGATCCCCCACCCCAACAATTCATTTACGGGATCAAGCGACACCATTCAATTGGACTCGCTCCAAAGTGACCAAACCCTTAGGTCCGTATTCTACAGGGTGGGCCAGAGAAAGTGTCCCTTGAACAATAGGGAAACAATAGAAATGCTATTGTTCGAGGGACACTTTCTCTGGCCCACCCTGTATAAGCCTCCTTTAACTCTAACTTTTGTATTCTGCCCTGTAAACAACAGCTTAAGGTAAACCTTAGAGTTAGGAGGCTTCTAGAGTACGGCCCTTAATCCCATGACAAACAATACAGGCGGGCATCAGGAATACGACGAGGGCATTCGATTCTATCACAAACACGTTATTAAATCAACTGGGAATTATCATTGACTGAGAACAGGAAAATAACCTGTTTTGTTTTAAGAACTGTTGACTCGAGGTGCTGTTATTATTGTAATGTCAACATGTTATGCCTGCTTGCACGCACCCGTGAATAAATTTATTTGTCGATCCTTCTTGGGACGACTAATCCTCGTCGCCGGCAAATAAACACTCTCCCTTTGAATGGAGGTGCGAGGCCAGTTCTATTATGCCCCTACCGGGATGTGTTGAAAAGATTTCGGTCTCTTTTGTATACATGGATTTCCACCAGCTCAGGTAGCTCGGGCATTTGCGCGACCCGCCTGCTTCACCAAACCAATGAACTTGCCAGCTAAACGGGCAGGTCGTGCATTTGCACGACCCGCCCGCTTCACGAGCAGTAAACTGGTATCAGCTGAACGCGCAGGTCGTGTAAAATTGATGACAAAGCGTAGTCTACTTCATAAGGATAATAAGCAAAAAGTCAATCTCCAGAATTCACAAATTTTCGACCCCAACCGGGGTCTTTTTCAAGTGGAACTTTACAATCTGAAACTCTAGAAAAGACTACTTCATAAGGAGATAGAA